>JARQOD010003671.1:0-62387 GCA_033576555.1 Oophaga sylvatica
ACAATATGTGTACAACTAGCCATTGTTATTGTCACTGGCCCATAAGTAAGAGAAAAATCAGATTATTACAGTGTTTGTGTACAAGATAAAAATTGGTATAGTCACTGCCCATAAGTAAGAGAAAAATCAGATTATTACAGTGTTTGTGTACAATATAAAAATTGGTATAGTCACTGGCCCATAAGTAAGAGAAAAATCAGATTATTACAGTGTTTGTGTACAATATAAAAATTGGTATAGTCACTGGCCCATAAGTAATAGAAAAATCAGATTAGTACAGTGTTTGTGTACAAGATAAAAATTGGTATAGTCACTGGCCCATAAGTAAGAGAAAAATCAGATTATTACAGTGTTTGTGTACAAGATAAAAATTGGTATAGTCACTGCCCCATAAGTAAGAGAAAAATCAGATTATTACAGTGTTTGTGTACAATATAAAAATTGGTATAGTCACTGGCCCATAAGTAAGAGAAAAATCAGATTATTACAGTGTTTGTGTACAATATAAAAATTGGTATAGTCACTGCCCCATAAGTAAGAGAAAAATCAGATTATTACAGTGTTTGTGTACAATATAAAAATTGGTATAGTCACTGCCCCATAAGTAAGAGAAAAATCAGATTATTGCAGTGTCTGTGTACAAGATAAAAATTGGTATAGTCACTGGCCCATAAGTAAGAGAAAAATCAGATTATTACAGTGTTTGTGTACAATATAAAAATTGGTATAGTCACTGGCCCATAAGTAAGAGAAAAATCAGATTATTACAGTGTTTGTGTACAATATAAAAATTGGTATAGTCACTGCCCCATAAGTAAGAGAAAAATCAGATTATTACAGTGTTTGTGTACAAGATAAAAATTTGTATAGTCACTGGCCCATAAGTAATAGAAAAATCAGATTAGTACAGTGTTTGTGTACAAGATAAAAATTGGTATAGTCACTGCCCCATAAGTAAGAGAAAAATCAGATTAGTACAATGTTTGTACAACATGCAATTGGTATAGTCACTGCCCCAGAAGTTGGATAGAAATGTGATTTGTACAGATAATATTACAAATTTTTATTGCGAATGACGTTTTGGTGGTGATTTCGATACTCTGGGGGTGTGCAGAGATGAAGAGCGGCTGGAAAGCGATGAAGGGGTTTGAGGGGAAGGGGCAACAAAATTAGTGGGTGAAGGAAGATCAGACATCAAAGTAGAGGCAGTTTGAGACACATTAGGAGGAGAGGGTGGATGGACGAACAAAGTTTGTCTTTTTTTCTTCTTGGGGACAGGAGTACCTTGCATGGACCGACTTCTCTGTGTCCGCCTTGAGCTGGTTGACCGTGGCCTTGACCCAAAAAATAGTGAATGTGGGTCACCGCTCTCATGCTCGGTGCTGGCAGTGGCGGTGGAAGTGTTGGCAGTGCTTTGAGTAGCACAAGGGTTGGCGGTGTTCCAAGGAGAAGTGGGTGGCCTTGAAATGGATTGTTGCTGACTGGTGGCGGTACTCATAGGATCAGTGGGTGCTGTGGCCGGAAATTGTTGACGACTGGTGGCGGTACTCATAGGATCATTGGTTGCTGTGGCCGGAAATTGTTGACGACTGGTGGCGGTACTCATAGGATCAGTGGGTGCTGTGGCCGGAAATTGTTGACGACTGGTGCGGTACTCATAGGATCATTGGTTGCTGTGGCCGGAAATTGTTGATGACTGGTGGCGGTACTCATAGGATCAGTGGGTGCTGTGGCCGGAAATTGTTGAAGACTGGTGGCAGTACTCCTAGAAGGAGAAGTGGGTGTGGTGGCCCAAGCAGGTACTGCGGTGGCTTGAGTCCATGACTGTGGACCACTGTCTGTGGTGGTGTTGCTCCACACAGGAGCAGCGCTTGCCATGGTGGTGGTGACGTTGGAGTGTCCAACAGTACTCGGACTTGTGGTGGTGTAGTGGTGACTCGCAATGGTGGTGGCCGTGCAGTGGTATGCAGCAGAAGTCGGTAGTGATGTCTGTCGAATCAGTGGTGGCAACCACTGATTGCTGCGCGTACCGATTCTGCTGCATATACTGCAAGTAAGCAGTGTTGCAGGCCTGCATCACACCCAGCTGTTGCTCAGGACTAAGGTGATCCGCCATGCCCCGTTCTATTTTACTAAAAAATGGTGCGCTGGTCTGTTGAGGTCGGCCTCCAGGCGATCAAGACGCTGTTCGACATTGTTGAAGCGGTGATCCATGTGGGTAAAACCACGTTCCATCAGTGAAAAACCGCTTCCAACTCTGCCTCCAAGTGTCTTGATATTGCCTTGAAAGGACTCGCTCAAGTGAACAAACTCGGGCAAGACATTACTGTCCAAGGCCCTCTGCCGCTGGCGGGAAGTGCCCGCATAACCAGTGGCAGAGACCTGGGAGAGGGGAACACCTGATGGACCAGCTTCCTGATCACCAGCTGTCCGTGTTGCTGACCTGCAAGTTGCTTCCAGGCTGTCTGATGGCTGGGACGAGTCAAGGTTGTCCGAGGAAGGACCGCTTCAGGGACAGGCTGCATGGTGCTGCTCCAGGTGCTGTGGAAAGAAAAACAAAACATTACTATAATGCATGAACAAGAAGCATCAGCTGTAGAAAAGAAAATAAATTAAAAACTTAAAAAAAAATAAAATAAAATAAAATACTTACGCTCTGCTAGCAAGGACCGGTCTCAGGAACGCCAACTCGCGATAATAGCGATATTTTTTTCTGGGCCTTGCTGCAGAACCACTGCGAACCTGTCCCTCTGCTCGAACATCAGTGTTGAAGCGGTCCTTCATCGAGCGCCATCGTGTGCGGATTTTGTTCACTGTTGATCAAAAAAAAAAAAAAATTATACAATGGAGTCTGTGCAAAATCACTCTCAACACACATACCTGAATGAAAATTTAAAACTGTTAATGCAGCATTAGAAAAAACTCAAGAATCCACAAGTCAGTGACTGTTGAACCACATGACACTGTTGTGTTTGCTGTTAGAATATATCTGGCAGCAAAAACAACAGTACCATGAGGAACAAGAGTGACTGGGCAATAAAAAACTCAATAGAATGCACAACACAAAGCTCAAGAATCCACAAGTCAGTGACTGTTGAACCACATGACACTGTTGTGTTTGCTGTTAGAATATATCTGGCAGCAAAAACAACAGTACCATGAGGAACAAGAGTGACTGGGCAATAAAAAACTCAATAGAATGCACAACACAAAGCTCAAGAATCCACAAGTCAGTGACTGTTGAACCACATGACACTGTTGTGTTTGCTGTTAGAATATATCTGGCAGCAAAAACAACAGTACCATGAGGAACAAGAGTGACTGGGCAATAAAAAACTCAATAGAATGCACAACACAAAGCTCAAGAATCCACAAGTCAGTGACTGTTGAACCACATGACACTGTTGTGTTTGCTGTTAGAATATATCTGGCAGCAAAAACAACAGTACCATGAGGAACAAGAGTGACTGGGCAATAAAAAACTCAATAGAATGCACAACACAAAGTTCAAGAATCCACAAGTCAGTGACTGTTGAACCACATGACACTGTTGTGTTTGCTGTTAGAATATATCTGCAAGTAAACCCATCAGTAGCCTCAGGAACAAGAGTGAGTGCAACATAAAAACAAACAATTGAATGCAGAACACATAGCAATAGCATACACAGGGCAGTCACTTTTGAACCAGAGGGCACTGTTGGGTTTGCTGGCAGAATATATCTGCAAGTAAACCCATCAGTAGCCTCAGGAACAAGAGTGAGTGCAACATAAAAACAAACAATTGAATGCAGAACACATAGCAATAGCATACACAGGGCAGTCACTTTTGAACCTGAGGGCACTGTTGGGTTTGCTGGCAGAATATATCTGCAAGTAAACCCATCAGTAGCCTCAGGGACAAGAGTGAGTGCAACATAAAAACAAACAATTGAATGCAGAACACATAGCAATAGCATACACAGGGCAGTCACTTTTGAACCAGAGGGCACTGTTGGGTTTGCTGGCAGAATATATCTGCAAGTAAACCCATCAGTAGCCTCAGGAACAAGAGTGAGTGCAACATAAAAACAAACAATTGAATGCAGAACACATAGCAATAGCATACACAGGGCAGTCACTTTTGAACCTGAGGGCACTGTTGGGTTTGCTGGCAGAATATATCTGCAAGTAAACCCATCAGTAGCCTCAGGAACAAGAGTGAGTGCAACATAAAAACAAACAATTGAATGCAGAACACATAGCAATAGCATACACAGGGCAGTCACTTTTGAACCAGAGGGCACTGTTGGGTTTGCTGGCAGAATATATCTGCAAGTAAACCCATCAGTAGCCTCAGGAACAAGAGTGAGTGCAACATAAAAACAAACAATTGAATGCAGAACACATAGCAATAGCATACACAGGGCAGTCACTTTTGAACCTGAGGGCACTGTTGGGTTTGCTGGCAGAATATATCTGCAAGTAAACCCATCAGTAGCCTCAGGAACAAGAGTGAGTGCAACATAAAAACAAACAATTGAATGCAGAACACATAGCAATAGCATACACAGGGCAGTCACTTTTGAACCAGAGGGCACTGTTGGGTTTGCTGGCAGAATATATCTGCCAGTAAACCCATCAGTAGCCTCAGGAACAACAGTGAGTGCAGCATTACAGAGAATGAAAATACTTACTAAACGCCTTTTTGAGGTTTGGAGAGGCGCCGTCCCAGCCATCCATCAACGCTGCGGCCACCTCGTTCCATAGCCGCCGGGTCACCACATTGTCCTTGTACAGGGGATCTCGGCTGTCCCACAACGGGACACGATCATGGACCTGGCAGATGAGGGCATCGTTGTCCACATACAGGTCGTCGTCCCGTTGTGGAACCTAGAAGAAACAAAAACAAAATTACAATCTTGTATATTTTTTACCAAAAAAAGAAAAATAGGAGTAGAAAAGAAATAGACATTCAAAGGCTATATACTTACATTCCGTCTCGCCACCGGGACTTGACTCGGCTGCGACTGCTCCTGAGACTCCTCAATGCCCGTGTCCGACGATGATGTCTGAAAAAGGAAACCAAATTTTAGCCATTTGTAGAATCTACAGCTATACTTACCCAAAGGCAGGAAGATACTCACATCATGCTCTGCTTCGGCCAGTTCTTGCCGGGATGGGGAATATTCAGATCCAGAAGACATGCTGCAAAAAAAATAAAAAATTACATGAGCACATATTACATTAGAAGGACAGCCTGTCATTTGTTTAAAGAATACTCACATTCTTGCACTTTGGATCGGTCTTGAGTCCAGGCGCAGTGTCTCCAGGCAATATTATGGCTGTTGTGGTCCAAAATGGATCTTCCAGTCTTCAGCTCCAGTCTCCAGGCACTGTAGTATGTTGCTTGTTGTTTGCAGGCCTTTTTATAGGGATCCAGGCTGTATCTTCAGGTCTTATCAGCAAGCAGTCTCCAGGCAGTCTGAGTAGGGGTCTGTGTGGCACTGACACCTTCCTTTATCTATACTCCTTATATCTAAACTCCTCACAAACAATGTATCTTGTCTAGGGGGTCATTTGACAAGTGTCTAGACATTGTTTACTAAAAAATCGCGTGCGCGCACAAGCGCTGACAAGCGCACAGCCACACGCACGCCAGCGCCCACATAGACGGCAATGATATTTTTATGCGCATAGCGTGCACGCGCCTTTTTAAATTGGAGTGCTGAAAAAAAAAATGCAACATGTAGCGTCTAGCGCGTCTGGGCGCACACCTGGAAAATGCGCTGCGCACGTCAAACGCTAATGAGCGCGTGCAAGCGCAAGACACTGCGCCCGCCATGTTAATGATGGGGGAACATTGCGCATGCGACCAATAGCGCACGATGCGCAGCGCTAAAAAACGCAAGTGTGAAAGTAGCCTAAGAATACATAGGTAGTGATGCCCTGCATCAAAACCAGGTCCATATAGCCTGGCCCAAATGGGTTCTGGGCATCAGAATTGGAATCAAAGTGGGCAAACAGCCAATTTTCACAGATTTGAATAAGTAACAATAATTGGTAGCGGCGCTAGTATATAGATGCTAGATCAGCTGCAAGTACATGGAGACCCCTACCACAGAGAGGTAATAGTAATAATCAGACCTATAAATATGAGGTGTACTCGCGCTATGATTCAAGCATAAAACACAATACTGATCAATAATAGGTACCTGTAGTTGTGTAGAATAATTTCATAGGCAGAGGTGTGGGATGGTGTTTCAGGGATTACAGCAATTGGGTACACTAGATAAGGAGAGAAGAATAAAATCAATAAAACTGTATTTAAAAGGAATGCTCCTTTAGAGTTGATTAAAATTGATTAGAAATACCTAAAAACAACACTGAGAAGAAAGAGATAGCGTAGTGCAGCGATTCTCAATCGGGTTTCAGCTGTGCAAATAGGTGGTTGATTAATGCACTATAGTAGTCAAAGTGGTAAGTGCCTTTATAGGTTAATAGTACCGCTCTAAAGTGCTAGGAGTGCAAAAAAGTATATAGGCGTTTTCATAAAACCTATACTTAGATTGTGCAAACTAACAGGCACAAGACTCAACAAAGTGCTTCCAGTGCTATGTGCTTCACCAAGATATGAGCGGTGGTGGCTTTTTAAGAATAATACCTTTTGCTAAGTTAAAAATACTGGTCAGTCCACTTCAATGAATAAATACTTAGCTTAAGGGATGATGGTACGGCTTGAGTCCGTCCGAGAGTGAGAAATAGTCCTGGAGAGCTGCCCCGGCCGGTGACAGGCTTTCGTTGGTTCAGACGCTGCAGCGTGGGTACCCGCGGTGAACGCCAACAGGGCCTTCGTGACGTGTTCGGGTCACGTGACTTAAACAGTCACGTGGTGCCCAGGAGTCGGCTACGGTGTGCAGGGGAGCCAAACGCGTTTCAGAATTCTTCCGGATTCCTTTATCAGGGATGGCTCCGCTTGCAGTAGCAGCTTTATATACCCTTGGCTCATTAGGTATAGATAAAGTCAGTCAAAGGCAAACAATTTGATCTCGTTGTTCAGTCCCTTTGGTTTAAGGGTATCCAATTAAAAAATCCATCGTGTCTCCTCCCTGGACATCTGTTTTATAAAATCTCCTTTGCGCCAGTCTTTTTTAACCACTTTGATGCCCATAATCTTCACACCTTTAAGTGATCCCTTATGGACTAGTTTGAAATGTTTGGATAAATGATGATTGTCTAGATTGTTCTTAATGTTCCGAAGGTGTTCTCCGATTCTTTTACACAGTGGACGTGTAGTCCGTCCAACATACATCTTTTGGCATGGGCATTCTATAACATAGATCACCCCTGTTGTGGTACAGCTTATGAAGTCCATGATCTGGAATTGCGTACCGTTTTGAGCGGTCACCATTTTTTGTTTTGTAGGTTGTAGAGTCTTACACATCTTGCATTTCTTACAGGGGTAAAATCTTTTTATCGGTGTTTTGAAAGGGCCGACACACCTATTATTCCTATATGGATCTTCAGGGTTCTGCACTGTGGGTGCAATAATATGACCCAAATTTTTGGCCTTTCTAAATATGAATTTTGGGTATTCACTAATTTTATCCCCGATTACCTTATCTTCCTTTAGGAGTCCCCAATGTTTCCTCACTAATTTCTTGAGATGGATTTTAGAATTGTATTGCATAATGATAGGGACAGATATTGGACCAGAGGTTTCTGATTGGTATTCGGTCCTAGGTTTACTATTAGGCTGTGTTTCCACCGTCAGGAAACACAGCGCTTTGGACGGAGCGGTGAATCCGGATGTGCTCATTGAACACATCCGAAATCACCCCAGCGCTACATAGGCCTGTGTTATTTCCCTTGTGGCGACTGGGCGTTGCCGCAAGGGAATAGGATATGCTGCGATCTGAAAAGACGCACAGCATGTCCTTTAACGTAGGTCTGCCACCTGCGTGTTTTTACGCATAGTGGAGACGGGATTTCTTGAAATCCCCTCCACTATGCTGTAAACATCTGGACGCTGCGTGTTTGACGCTGCCCCAGTGCACAGCGTCAAACACGCAGCATTTACTGAAGGAATCCTGAGGGTGGAAACACACCCTGAGGCTGGAGTCACACGGCCGTAAAACTCGTGCGATAATCACATTGCACTGCATGGACTGGCCTGACACCTCTCCTGACCTGAGCAAGACAGCATGATGGATTACTATGCAGAGGTCAAGCTCAGGTCAGGAGAGCCGACAGCCAGTACAAGTTTTAAGATGCGAGTCTGGCATGTGAAATACAGCAGTGTGTCTCTGCCCTTATAAAGAATTTCCTCCCTAGGAGTATTCTCAGTGTTTTCTTTGATTTTAAGTAGATGTTTTTCTTCATAGCCTTTATTTAGGAATTGACTAATAAGTGTGTCAGCTTCCTTCCCATAGTCCACCAAGCTTGAGCAATTCCGATGTAACCTCATAAATTGACTGCGTTTTAGCAGCCACCTGGGTAGATGGCAGCTGTTTGTGGCAATATAGCTGTTTGAGTCTGTCGGTTTCATATAGGTACATGTTTGAATTTTATCCTGACTAATGGATATATCAAGATCTAGAAAATGTATCCTTTCCTTACTGGTAATGGCATTAAATTCCAAATAAAAATCATTTTTATTAATACTCTTTATAAAAAGGTCCAATGATTCTACCCCTCTTCCATATAAAAAATGTCATCAATAAAACGTAGCCATAGAGCCAGGTCCGCTCGCAGCACACCCCCTTATAGATGTGGAGGTCCTCCCACCTTCCCACATAGAGATTAGCGTAGCTGGGCGCGAACCTGGTCCCCATGGCAGTACCCCATTGCTGGGTATAGTAGTGCTTCTCCTGTTTGAAAGAGTTATGTGTTAGAATAAAAAGGGCGCATTCCTTAATAAAATCAACCATGTCTGGAGAAACAGTTTTTGACTTATTTAGGAAATAACCAAGTGCTTCTGTGCCCTTGTCATGTTGAATAACTGTATACAATAACGTAATATCCAGTGTCCCTAAAATGAAGCTGCTATCCCATTGAAGTTCTTTCAAAATCTGTAGGATGTGTTTGCTATCTTTCAGGGAAGCAGGTAAACCAGGTACTATCCTCTGTAGGTGACAGTCAACATAATGAGATAAATTTGAAGTTAAATTACCAATGCCTGAAATGATAGGGCAGCCCGTGGATTTTCCAAGTCTTTATGTATCTTTGGTAGATGGTAAAAGACCGCCGTCCTAGGATGTAGTGTATCAATATATTCAAATTCCTGTTTACTGAGCAATCCATTCTTTAAAGCCTTAGTTATCAGATTCCTTAATTCTACTGTAGATTGGTCCATAGGGTCACTGTCTAATTTTTTATATGTTTTTATATCATTTAAAATTCGTTGGGATTCCTTTTCATACTGGGAGTAGTCCATGATTACAATACTCCCTCCCTTGTCCGCTGGGCGGATCACAATGTCCCTCTTCCTTGGTAGTTCACGAATAGCATTACGTTCTTTATTGGTAAGGTTACGTTTAAACTGGGAACATTTTTTGTCACTAATTTTCCTAAGGTCATAGATCACATTCTTTTGAAAGGATTCAAAGGCTTCTGAATATTCGTTTACCGGGTTGAATTTTGATTTTGCTCGCAAGTTATTGAAATTAAGTGACGGTCCTTCATCGCGTTGTGTGGGAGCCACAGCCTCTGCTAGAGTTTTCTTGAGAAAGTATTTTTTAAAGCTAATTTACACATAAACTGCTTGACTCCAATTAAAGCCAGGAATTTGTTGAATTTGGCTGCCAGGCAAATTTTAACCCTTTCCTTAATAAAGACTGCTCATTAGTTTTTAGTGGATATTTACTTAGATTAAAATTTTTTGGGTTTCATTATTTATTTCTTTTGATTTCTTCTTTTTTTGGGAGAGTTTCCTCCGCTGCACCCCCTGTGCCGTTTTTTTCTGTGGCCTAACCGAAAAAACGGGTTTGTTGTTTTAGGTGGGTTCGAAGATTGGGCGCTGGTGGTATTGGTCCTCATTTGTGTCTTTTCAGCTGTACTTATGTCTGGTTCCCTTATGTCATTATTACCACTCGGTGATGTGTGTCCAAAATTTCATAGCGATTATGGACCAGAGTTGGAGTAATATCTGTCATGTGTGCATTGCCACGAAGATCGTCGCGGTTGCACATTTTGACTTCTCACAGCTGAGCTGCTGTTTCTTTGTGTTTGGCAGCTAGGGAGTTAATTCTGTCTGTGCTCGGTGCTGGGACTGGGTGCAGTTTCTCCCGGCTGCAATTGATTATTTGTTGATTGGTTTCCTTTAAATTCCTGGTTGTCTGCTTGGGGAGTTGCCAGTGAAACCTTCATGCAGACCACAGATAGGAATGAATCTGTATAGACTTTAGTTGTGAGCTCCTTAGTTGTTCTAAGCTCAACTTGGTTAGAGTTTATTTCCCAGACCATTTATGTTCCTTTGGTGTTTGAGTGTGTATGCAAGCGAGTGTTATCCTGTCTGTCTTATATGTCTATTCTGTGTATTTAGCTAAGATCAGCCCATATCCCTTTGGTGGTAGTCAGGATCCTTCTTAGGACTGATTACAGGGTTCAGGGTCTGATAGGAGACAGGGTTAGGTTGGTGACTTGGACCTCTGAACCATTATCAGTACCTCCAAGGTGAGGGATTAGTTAGGACCCCAGTTTAGGGTCAGGTTAGATCCCGGTCCACCTCTTTCCTGTTTCAGCTCATCAAGTCCTCAAGATTAACCCTGGGTTCAGCAGATATCGTGTCAGGTAAATCTATTCTATACTTACATGCTGATGTTGCTATACTAGTTGTTGTATAGAGTGTTGTTCCTGTATTAATAGTTTACTGACATTGTATACATATCATTAGACAGCGTGACATTTTCACTGGCCCTAAAAATTATCTCCAGTTACCATGGATCCAGTAGCCCAGCTGGCTCTGCAGTTGCAGGGATTATCCATGGAGCTGACGGACATTAAGTCCAAAGTTTTGTCTCCCCTAGAGCAAACCAGAGTTGAACCTAAGGTTGCTCTCCCGGACAGGTTCACTGGTGGGCGAGACAAATTTTTCACCTTCCGGGAGGCATGTAAATTGTATTTTCGGCTTCGGCCTCGATCATCAGGGAGTGAGGAGCAGAGAGTGGGAATTGTTATCTCACTTCTGCAAGGGGACCCTCAATCCTGGGCATTTTCCCTTCCTCCGGGATCCCCGGCTCTACTGTCTGTAGATCAATTTTTTACTGCCCTGGGATTGGTATATGATGACCCAGATCGGGTCTCTCTTGCTGAGACAAAATTACGTAAGATACAGCAGGGAGATCGTCCGGCAGAGGAATTTGCTTCTGAGTTTCGTAGATGGGCCACAGATACTCAGTGGAATGACCCAGCTCTTAGGAGCCAGTTTTGTCATGGGCTTTCTGATAAATTAAAAGACGTTTTGGCTCAGTATGAGTCTCCTCCTTCTCTGGAGGCTGCTATGGCCTTAGCTATCCGTACTGATCGACGGCTTCGGGAGAGGGGTGAGGTAACCCCACTCCCTGTTGTTTCTCCACCTACCACTAAAGTCACTTATGTTGAGGTTCCCCTTGTCTGTTCGGATGAGCCTATGCAGTTGGGAGGGACATCATTTCGTAGGAGGGGATTGGCGGTACGCCACAGGACTAGAAGATGTTTTTTCTGCGGGAAAGAGGGACATTTTGTTGGAGAATGTCCATCCCGTGCCTTGTTGAGCCAAAAGTCGCCGGAAAACTGTTAATCCCAGGTTGTGTGGTGGACGACAACCTGGGAGTATGTATTTCATCCGCCAGTTCTTCTCAGTTCCTTGTACCAGTGGAGGTGGTAGTTGGTACGAGAGTGGAGAGATTGTCTGTTCTTCTTGATAGTGGTTCCGGGGCTAATCTGGTTGACGCTCAGTTTGCTCAGGCTCAAGGTATGCATCTGAGTGTATTGGTCAAACCGATCCCTATATTCTCCATTGACGCCAGGCCTCTCGGCCAAGGTAGCTTTGTTCATGAGGTTCATAACATTGACCTTCGGGTAGGGGCAATACATAGGGAACAATTATCTTGTTATGTGTTGGAGGGTCTACCTACTCCCATTGTGTTGGGACTTCCTTGGTTGGTTAAACATAACCCTGTGATTAATTGGCAGTCCAGAGATATAAGCCAATGGGGTGAGTTTTGCAAAAGCAACTGCATGAACACAGTCATCAGTGCGGTCGTGCCTAGTACATTGCCTCCTTTTTTGGAGGATTTTGGGGATGTTTTCTCTGAGGAGGGGTGTCAAGAGTTGCCTCCTCATTGCGTGTATGACTGCTCTATTAATCTCCTTCCTGATGCTAAGTTGCCTAAAGCTAGGTTGTATAATCTTTCTGGTCCTGAGAGGCAGGCTATGAAAGATTATATTTCTGAAAGTCTGGCCAAAGGGCATATTAGACCTTCATCTTCCCCAGTAGCCGCGGGGTTCTTCTTTGTGAAGAAGAAAGATGGAGGCCTACGCCCTTGCTTGGATTTCCGCAAACTTAATCGGATTACTGTTCGAGATCCGTATCCACTCCCTCTTATTCCTGATCTCTTCAATCAAATTGTTGGCGCCAAATGGTTTTCTAAATTGGATCTCAGGGGGGCGTATAATCTGATTAGGATAAAAGAGGGGGATGAGTGGAAAACGGCGTTTAACACGCCGGAGGGATATTATGAGAACCTAGTCATGCCTTTTGGTCTGACTACTGCACCAGCAGTATTCCAACATTTTGTTAATGACATTTTTCGTCACCTTGTGGGGCTGTTTGTGGTTGTATATTTGGACGACATTTTAATTTACTCGCCAGGTCTTGTGTCTCATCAGGAGCATGTGAGACAGGTGTTGCAGATCTTGCGAGACAATAAATTATACGCCAAACTGGAGAAGTGTGTATTTGCCGTACAGGAACTTCAGTTTTTTGGGTTTTTTGGTGTCAGCCTCCGGTTTCCGTATGGACCCTGAAAAGGTGAGAGCAGTGCTTGAATGGGATCAGCCAGGGGATCTTAAGGCTCTGCAGCGTTTTTTGGGTTTTGCTAACTACTACCGGAAATTTATTTGTAATTTCTCATCTGTCGTCAAACCTCTCACTGACATGACAAGAAAAGGGACGGATTTTTCTAAATGGTCGGACAAAGCTTGCCAAGCCTTTTCCTCTTTGAAGAAATGTTTTGCTTCGGCACCCGTTCTCATCCAACCAGATGCATCTCAGCCGTTCATTGTGGAGGTGGATGCGTCTGACGTAGGGGTGGGTGCTATATTGTCCCAGGGTCCGTCCCTGGTAAATGGCATCCGTGCGCTTTCTTTTCTAAGAAATTGTCGTCCGCCGAAAGGAATTATGATATCGGCAATAGGGAACTTTTGGCCATTAAGTTAGCTTTTGAAGAATGGCGTCACTTTTTGGAGGGGGCAGTCCACCCGGTTACCGTTATTACTGATCACAAGAACCTGTTGTATTTGGAATCCGCTAAGCGTCTGAATTCCAGACAAGCTCGATGGTCGTTGTTTTTTACCAGGTTTAATTTTGTCGTCACTTATCGCCCGGGGTCTAAGAATGTAAAGGCTGATGCCTTGTCTCGCAGTTTCCCAGGGGCCGGGAAAACGGATGACCCGAGTCCTATCCTTCAGGAGGGGGTGGTAGTGTCGGCTGTATTTTCTGAGCTTGAGGAGGAGGTGTTAGAGGCTCAGGGGGACGCCCCTGCAGGACCTCCAGGGAGACTGTTTGTCCCGAATCAGTTGAGACAAAAGGTTATTGAGGCACATCATAATTCTGCTTTAGCAGGACATCCAGGGAGTAAGGCTACTTTAGATCTCCTTTCTCGCCGGTTTTGGTGGCCTAATGCTAATAAAGATGTTATAACTTTTGTCGCGTCATGTGGGGTGTGTGCTCGCTCTAAAACCCCTCATACCCGTCCGTCTGGGACCCTTTTACCCTTGAAACTTCCGGAGCGTCCATGGACTCATTTATCTATGGACTTCATTACGGACCTTCCTCCGTCGTCAGGGAATACTGTCATACTGGTGGTTGTTGACAGGTTCAGTAAGATGGCACATTTCGTTGCTCTTCCTGCACTCCCTAATGCTAAAACTCTGGCGCAGGTGTTCATTAGGGAGATCGTTAGACTTCATGGGTTGCCTTCTGATGTGGTGTCAGATAGGGGGTCTCAGTTTGTGTCCAAATTTTGGAGGGCATTTTGTTTACGTCGGGGGATGCAATTGTCATTTTCCTCGGCTTTTCATCCGCAGACCAATGGTCAGACAGAGCGTCTGAATCAGAGCTTAGAGACATATCTCCGTTGTTTTGTCTCAGAGAACCAAGAGGACTGGTCTTCTTTCTTGCCTCTGGCAGAGTTCGCTCTTAACAACAGGCGGAGCGAGTCCACTGGTAAGTCCCCGTTTTTTGGGGCATATGGTTTTCATCCCCAGTTTTGTACTTTCAATGGGGGGGGCCCTTCTGGGGTTCCTGAGGAGGAGCGTTTCTCGTCGTCACTTGCTTCTGTGTGGAGAGGTGTATTGAATAATCTGAGTGCGATGGGGAACCGTTACAAACGTATGGCTGATAGGAGGAGAGTTTCTGGTCCAGATCTGAATGTGAACGATCTGGTATGGTTGTCTACCAGGAATATAAAACTTAAAGTGCCCTCCTGGAAACTGGGTCCCAGATTCATCGGGCCGTACAGGATCAGTTCCATAATTAATCCTGTGGCATTTCGTCTGGACCTCCCTCCTACGTTTAAAATTCATAATGTGTTCCACAAGTCATTACTTAAAAGGTATGTGGCACCAGTCATACCGTCACCTCTACCTCCTCCTCCTGTGTTGGTCAATGGTAACTTGGAATTTCAAGTATCAAAGATCATTGACTCACGTCTGAATCCCCGGTCCCTTCAGTACTTGGTGCATTGGAAGGGGTATGGTCCAGAGGAGAGGACGTGGGTCCCTGCGTCTGATGTTAACGCAGATCGTTTGGTTCGGACCTTCCACAGAACTCACCCGGGCAGGCCTGGCCCTGAGGGTCCGGAGGCCTCTCGTAGAAGGGGGGGTACTGTCATGTGTGCATTGCCACGAAGATCGTCGCGGTTGCACATTTTGACTTCTCACAGCTGAGCTGCTGTTTCTTTGTGTTTGGCAGCTAGGGAGTTAATTCTGTCTGTGCTCGGTGCTGGGACTGGGTGCAGTTTCTCCCGGCTGCAATTGATTATTTGTTGATTGGTTTCCTTTAAATTCCTGGTTGTCTGCTTGGGGAGTTGCCAGTGAAACCTTCATGCAGACCACAGATAGGAATGAATCTGTATAGACTTTAGTTGTGAGCTCCTTAGTTGTTCTAAGCTCAACTTGGTTAGAGTTTATTTCCCAGACCATTTATGTTCCTTTGGTGTTTGAGTGTGTATGCAAGCGAGTGTTATCCTGTCTGTCTTATATGTCTATTCTGTGTATTTAGCTAAGATCAGCCCATATCCCTTTGGTGGTAGTCAGGATCCTTCTTAGGACTGATTACAGGGTTCAGGGTCTGATAGGAGACAGGGTTAGGTTGGAGACTTGGACCTCTGAACCATTATCAGTACCTCCAAGGTGAGGGATTAGTTAGGACCCCAGTTTAGGGTCAGGTTAGATCCCGGTCCACCTCTTTCCTGTTTCAGCTCATCAAGTCCTCAAGATTAACCCTGAGTTCAGCAGATATCGTGTCAGGTAAATCTATTCTATACTTACATGCTGATGTTGCTATACTAGTTGTTGTATAGAGTGTTGTTCCTGTATTAATAGTTTACTGACATTGTATACATATCATTAGACAGCGTGACAATATCACTATGGGTATTACTAGGTTGAGACTGGTTGGTTTTCTAGGTTGAAACTGGTTGGTATTATTCAATGGGACACCAGTTTCGTTTGGGCCAATTTTTGTTGGACTATTGGTTATATTTATTGAAATGTTTTCAAGCTGATGAGGCGAGGCTGGGGTGACGCATCATTACAGTCAGATAAAGGGTATACTGAGAAGCTGTCATTGAGGTGATTGTAGATAAATCACTTCCATCTATTTGATCAATGGTTTCAAAGACTTGTGCCTCCTTCTGTAATCTACAATCATAATTGGGGACTGTATTCCGGCTGAATTTTCTTTTTTTCTTTTCAATAATTTCTTTTTCCTTATGATTTATCCTATTTTTAATACTACTTGAGAGATTTCTAACATCTGGGTGGTTTTTGTAAGGGTCAATCTCTTTAAATAGCTTTGAGATTTCATTCTTATTTGTCATAAGTTTTTTTCCTTTTTGTGATAATAAATGATATAGCCTGCTTAGAAAAGCTTCTTTTAATAGGGTATCCCATTCACTTAAGGTACTGCCACACTAAGCAATCCGCTAGCGATCTCGTTAGCGTTGCATACTAATGAGATCGCTAGTGGATTGTTTCTATATCGCTAAATGCTGCCGCATTTAGCGATATAGTTAACGACGCTATCGCCGTTAGCGATCTTCTTAACGACTTTAGCGGTACAAAAGTACCGCTAAATCGCTAAGAAAAGGTGCCACACAGCGAAAAGATACTTACCAGCGGGACGCCAGCGATGAAATAGGGTCCGGAGCGATTCCAGCGACGAGCGAGATCACAGCAGGAAGCTCGTCGCTGGAAGCTGCCGCACTGAACAATATCGCTAACGGGATCGCTAAATAGTGACGTTTTTTAGCGATCTCGTTAGCGATATTGTTTAGTGTGGCATACCCTTTAGTGTAGATTCATCCCTAGTCTCCAGATAGGGGTTTCTGGATGAGTGGGCCCTTTGGGATACAATCAAAAGCCAAATATCTCTCTAGGGCACTGATGGCGAACCTTGGCACTCCAGCTGTTGGAGAACTACAACTCCCAGCATGCCTCAACTGCTGCAGGTTGCAAGGGCATGCTGGGAGTTGTAGTTTTACAACAGCTGGAGTGCAAGGTTAGCCATCACTGCTCTAGGGTAACCACTTCCCATAGATCCTCATTTCTTTTAATAATAATTGTTCTAATCGTCTCAGTGATTCCCTGGCAGTCTGTATGTTGTCTTCACTATAATTTTTTGATGGTTCTTTCTGCCCCATATTAAAAAATGTCTGAATATAGTTGATTTGATCCTTCCTGTCTTCCCATAAGTTACTCATGGTTTTAGGTACAGGATAGTTTTTTTAATCAGTAGTGAGGATATACTGCTGCCGGCTACTCAATGTGGTGAAAACTGGAGATAATTCAATAATAATAATAGGTAGTGGCGCTAGTATATAGATGCTAGATCAGCTGCAAGTACAGGGAGACCCCTACCACAGAGAGGTAATAGTAATAATCATAGACATATAACTGAGGTGTACTCGGACTATGATTCAAGCATAAAACACAATACTGATCAATAATAGGTACCTGTAGTTGTGTAGAATAATTTCATAGGCAGAGGTGTGGGTTGGTGCCTGTTAGTTTGCACAATCTAAGTATAGGTTTTATGAAAACGCCTATATACTTTTTTGCACTCCTAGCACTTTACAGCGGTACTATTAACCTATAAAGGCACTTACCACTTTGACTACTATAGTGCATTAATCAACCGCCTATTTGCACAGCTGAAACCCGATTGAGAATCACTGCACTACGCTATCTTTCTTCTCAGTGTTGTTTTTAGGTATTTCTAATCAATTTTAATAAACTCTAAAGGCGCATTCCTTTTAAATACCGTTTTATTGATTTTATTCTTCTCTATTTATCTAGTGTACCCAATTGATATAATCCCTGAAACACCATCCCACACCTCTGCCTATGAAATTATTCTACACAACTACAGGTACCTATTATTGCATAAGTAACAGATGTTTTTAAGGGGTTAAATGACTTTGGGCCACTGATCTCACACTAAGAATACACAGATAGTGATGCCCTGCATCAAACCCAGGTCCATATAGCCTGGCCCAAATGGGTTCTGGACATCAGAATTGGCATCAAAGTGGGCAAACAGCAAATTTTCACAGGTTTGAAGAAGTAACAGATGTTTTTAAGGGGGTAAATGACTTTGGGCCACTGATCTCACACTAAGAATACATAGACAGTGATGCCCTGCATCAAACTCTGGTCCCTCCAGCCTCGCCCAAATGGGTTCTGGGCATCAGAATTGGCATCAAAGTGTGCAAACAGCCAATTTTCAGATTTCAATAAGTAACAGATGTTTTTAAGGGTTAAATGACTTTGGGCCACTGATCTCACACTATGAGTACACAGATAGTGATGCCCTGCATCAAGCCCAGTTCCCTCCAGCCTGCCCCAAATGGGTTCTGGGCATCAGAATTGCCAGCAAAGTGGCAAACAGACAATTTTCACAGATTTGAATAAGTAACTAATGTTTTTAAGGTAGAGAATAGTTGCGTGCACACAGATTATATGAATGGAGGTGCTGGTGGAATGGACACATTAGTCCAAATATCATATAAGTAAATTTCACCGCACACTCATAGGAAGTAAATTTGCAATATGAAAATTTTATTTTAACAATATCTGGGCAAAAACAGGAATACAAGGTCTGAAGCGATATCAATACAACGTTTCGGCTCTGCCAGAGCCTTACTCATGTATTCGCTTAAATAAGCAGCCTTTGAAAGGGAAATTAGCCAGTGGAAACTGTTGTCCTGTTAAGTTAGTGAGCCAGACGGCCTGTCATGAACCTGGTTGATCGCTAGCCCAAGCTTAAGGAGATACAGCGTTCATGACAGGCCGTCTGGCTCACTAACTTAACAGGACAACAGTTCCACTGGGCTAATTTCCCTTTCAAAGGCTGCTTATTTAAGCGAATACATGAGTAAGGCTCTGGCAGAGCCGAAACGTTGTATTGATATCGCTTCAGACCTTGTATTCCTGTTTTTGCCCAGATATTGTTAAAATAAAATTTTCATATTGCAAATTTACTTCCTATGAGTGTGCGGTGAAATTTACTTATATAATGTTTTTAAGGGGTTAAATGACCTTGAACCACTGATCTCACACCACCATTACATACACAGTAAGGCTGGAGACACACTAGCGATTTAATATTTGGTCCAATTTTGATGCAGGAGAGTTGGATGAGTGTAATGCAATTGTCATGCGAGTGTCAGGCGTTTTTTGTGCGCGTACAATCCGATTTTTCACACCTAGCATCTGATTTACATCAGACTGCAGTGCGATTGTAACATTAGCTTTTACATAGAGAAATGTTCTAAATCAATTACACAGTTTTAAAACGAAATATTCTTTAAAACACTTATACAGTATATATAGATTTTAGATTGATGGATAAATTTAAAGCTGGCAAATGTTCTGCTGCGCACATTTTAACCACAGAGTGACAGGTTAGATTACATTAGATAGAATTGAGATACACACACAGAATACGTGTGTGTGTATCTATAATATAACGCTTTGAGCGTCCCTCTGTCCGAAGCCTTTATAGACTGCGCAAACGCGACACGCCTGCGCAGTCTGCTCCAGATTGAGGCATCACGGTGAGTACTCTATTGCGCCGGAGATCGCGGTATGCATACTGGATGCATACCGCAATCTCCAGCGCCATACTCACATACTTACCTGACAGGGAGGAGCGTTGCCGCAGCGCTTCTCTTCTCCCGGGGCAGGAGACCAGGAGTGCGCGTCGGAATCGCGCATGCGAATAGCGCTATCCGGCGCCATTTTGCTGAAGACACATTTACAGTGTGTCTTCAGCAATATGGCACCGGACAGCGCTGTATGGGCATGCGCGTACTCCGGCGCCGCTCTCCTCCCCCAGCGTTCAGCAGAACGTAACAGCGCTGGAGCACAGGGAAGAAAGGTGAGTATAAATGTTTGATTTTTGGGGGGTATGTGTGTAGTTTAATAGCGGTGAGGGGACCATGCATATCAGGATAAGGGGGTGAGGGGACCATGCACATCAGGATTGGGGGGTGAGGGGACCATGCACATCAGGATTGGGGGGTGAGGGGACCATGCACATCAGGATTGGGGGGTGAGGGGATCATGCATATCTGGATTGGGGGGTGAGGGGACCATGCACATCAGGATTGGGGGGTGAGGCGACCATGCACATCAGGACTGGGGGGTGAGGGGACCATGCATATCAGGATTGGGGGGTGAGGGGACCATTCATACCAGGATTGGGGGGTGAGGGGACCATGCACATCAGGATTGGGTGGTGAGGGGACCATGCACATCAGGATTGGGGGGTGAGGGGACCATGCACATCAGGATTGGGGGTGAGGGGACCATGCTTATCAGGATTGGGGGGTGAGGGGACCATGCACATCAGGGTTAGAGGGTGAGAGGACCATGCACATCAGGATTGGGGGGTGAGGACCATGCACATCAGGATTGGGGGTGAGGGGACCATGCATATCTGGATTGAAGGGTGAGGGGACCATGCATACCAGGATTGGGGGGTGATGGGACCGTGCATATCAGGATTGGGGGGTGAGGGGACCGTGCATATCAGGATTGGGGGGTGAGGGGAACGTGCATATCAGGATTGGGGTGTGAGTGGACCGTGCATATGAGGATTGGGGGGTGAGGGGACCATGCACATCAGGATTGGTGGGTGACTGGACCATGCACATCAGGATTGGGGGGTGAGGGGACCATGCACATCAGGATTGGGGGGTGAGGGGACCATGCACATCAGGATTGGGGGTAAGGGGACCATGCACATCAGGATTGGGGGTGACTGGACCATGCACATCAGGATTGGGGGGTGAGGGGACCGTGCATACCAGGATAGGGGGGTGAGGGGACCATGCATATCAGAATTGAGTGAGGGGACCATGCATAATCAGGATTGGAGGGTGAGAGGGACCATGCATATCAGGATTGGGGGCTGAGGGGGTACCATACATCCTACGATAGGGATGAGGGGGGACCATGCATACCAGGATTGGGGGGTGAGGGGACCATGCA
The DNA here is from genome assembly GCA_033576555.1 of Oophaga sylvatica. Lineage (NCBI taxonomy): Eukaryota > Metazoa > Chordata > Amphibia > Anura > Dendrobatidae > Oophaga > Oophaga sylvatica. The sequence continues at coordinate 20,956 of JARQOD010003671.1, forward strand.
TTCCAGGATTGGGGGGTGAGGGGACCATGCATTCCAGGATTGGGGAGTGTGGGAACCATGCATACCAGGATTGGGAGGTGAGGGGACCATGCATACCAGGATTGGGGGGTGAGCGGACCATGCATACCAGGATTGGGAGGTGAGGGGACCATGCATTCCTGGATTGGGGGGTGAGGGAACCATGCATACCAGGATTGGGAGGTGAGGGGACCATGCATACCAGGATTGGGGGGTGAGGGGACAATGCATTCCAGGATTGGGGAGTGAGGGGACCATGCACATCAGGATTGGGGAGTGAGGGGACCATGCACATCAGGATTGGGGGTTGAGGGGACCATGCATACCAGGTTTGGGGTGTGATGGGACCGTGCATATCAGGATTGGGAGTGAGTGGACCGTGCATATCAGGATTGGGGGGTGAGTGGACTGTGCATATCAGGATTGGGTGGTGAGGGGACCGTGCATATCAGGATTGGGGGGTGAGGGGACGTGCATATCAGGATTGGGGGGTGAGGGGACCGTGCATATCAGGATTGGGGGGTGAGTGGACCGTGCATATCAGGATTGGGGGTGAGGGGACCGTGCACATCAGGATTGGGGGGTGAGGGGACCATGCACATCAGGATTGGGGGTGAGGGGACCATGCACATCAGGATTGGGGGGTGGGGGACCATGCACATCAGGATTGGGGGTGAGGGGACCATGCACATCAGGATTGGGGGGTGAGGGGACCATGCACATCAGGATTGGGGGTGACTGGACCATGCACATCAGGATTGGGGAGTGAGAGGACCATGCACATCAGGATTGGGGGATGAGGGGACCATGCATACCAGTATAGGGGGGTGAGGGGACCATGCATATCAGAATTGGGGGGTGAGGGGACCATGCATAATCAGGATTGGAGGGTGAGGGGACCATGCATATCAGGATTTGGGGCTGAGGGGTACCATACATCCTACGATAGGGATGAGGGGGGACCATGCATACCAGGATTGGGGGGTGAGGGGACCATGCATTCCAGGATTGGGGAGTTGATGGGGACCATGCATCCAGGATTGGGGGGTGAGGGACCATGCATACCAGGATTGGGGGTGAGGGGACCATGCCATACCAGGATTGGGGGGTGAGGGCGACCATGCCATCCAGGATGGGGGGTGAGGGGACCATGCATATCAGGATTGGGGGGTGAGGGGACCATTCATACAGGATTGGGGGGTGAGGGGACCATTGCACACAGGATTGGGGTGTGAGGGGACCATGCACATCAGGATTGGGGGTGAGGGGACCATGCACATCAGGATTGGGGTGAGGGGACCATGCACATCAGGATTGGGGGTTGAGGGGACCATGCACATCAGGATTGGGGGGTGAGGGGACCATGCATATCAGGATTGCGGGGTGAGGGGACCATGCACATCAGAGATGGGGGGTAAGAGGACCATGCATTCCAAGATTGGGCTGTGAGGGGACCATGCATACCAGGATTGGGGGGTGATGGGACCGTACATACCAGGATTGGGGGGTGAGGGGACCGTGCATATCAGGATTGGGGGGTGAGGGGACCGTGCATATCAGGATTGAGGGTGAGTGGACCGTGCATATCAGGATTGGGGGGTGAGGGGACCGTGCACATAGTATTGGGTGGTGAGGGACCATGCACATCAGGATTGGGGGGTGAGGGGACCATGCACATCAGGATTGGGGGGTGAGGGGACCATGCACATCAGGATTGGGGGGTGAAGAGGACCATGCACATCAGGATTGGGGGTGAGGGGACCATGCACATCAGGATTGGGGTGATGGACCATGCACATCAGGATTGGGGGGTGAGAGGACCATGCACATCAGGATTGAGGGGTGAGGCGACCATGCACATCAGTACTGGGGGTGAGGGGACCATGCATATCAGGATTGGTGGATGAGGGGACCATTCATACCAGGATTGGGGGTGAGGGGACCATGCACATCAGGATTGGGGGTGAGGGGACCATGCACATCAGGATTGGGGGGTGAGGGGACCATGCATATCAGGATTGGGGTGTGAGGGGACCATGCACATCAGGATTGGGGGTGTGAGGGGACCATGCACATCATGGTTGGAGGGTGAGAGGACCATGCACATCAGGATTGGGACTGAGGGGACCATGCACATCAGGATTGGGGGGTGTGGGGACCATGCACATCAGGATTGGAGTGAGGGGACCATTCACATCAGGGTTGGAGGGTGAGAGGACCATGCATATCAGGATTTGGGGGGTGAGGGGACCATGCACATCAGGATTGGGGGTTGAGGGGACCATGCACATCAGGATTGGGGGGTTAGGGGACCATGCACATGAGGATTGGGGGGTGAGGGGACCATGCACATCAGGGATAGGGGGTAAGAGGACCATGCATTCCAAGATTGGGGTGTGAGGGGACCATGCATACCAGGATTGGGGGGTGATGGGACCGTGCATACCATGATTGGGGGGTGAGGGGACCGTGCATATCAGGATTGGGGTGTGAGTGGACCGTGCATATCAGGATTGGGGGGTGAGTGGACCGTGTGTGTGGCCCAGCTACGCAGGTACACACATAAAAATCCAGGAGAGTGCACAGGAAGGTAACAGCAACGCTTGATATTCATTCACTGTCACTCACACTTTCAGACACGCCCATCTGAGATATAAGGGGGAGTGGCATGTGGCAGTCAGTCAGTCAGATCTTGAGGAAGTAGTGTTCAGTGGAACTTCAGTCTGTTAGCTTCTGTCTAAGGACAGAGCAGCCATTCAGTCTCGGTCCAGTCTGGACTTTGGAGGAAACTGAGATCTGTGCAGCGAGCTCTGGAGAAAGCTGACATTTTCCACAACTGCCACAAGTGCTTATGTTAAGAGCGGGAAGCAGGGCGAAGGGCACAGTGGAGAAGATAGAGAAGTGCTTTAAGTATTGGATTGCCTGCACTAAATTGCCGGACACCGGGGTCCGAAGCGTTGCTACAGTTTCAAGCTTAGTAACAAGAAAACCGGAGGCATCTGGACTACAGGTCGCAGAGAGCAGCCCTAAGTGTCAATACGTAATCGGAGTCAGGTGGAACAGGACTTTGAGCAGGACGCTGCAAAAGTAAGGACTTAGTTTCATCACTTAGAAGGCTCCACCACAACGTTGGCCGGGCAGTACAGCTATTGAGAAAGCTGGAGATTCAGAGTTAACTTCGCTTCAGGCAAGTTGGACTCACATGTATATCGAAGTAAAGGAGGCCTCTAACCTGCTCAGCTGTTACCCGAATGTGCACTCTCCACCCTAACCAGCTTCCCGGGATCTTCTTGAACCATCTACCAGTAAGGCTAAGTTCACACGTTGCGGAATTGCCGCGGAAATTTCCGCGGCAATCCCGCACTTCTCCCGCAGGAAATACGCACGTTTTTTGTATGCTGATTCCCGCCAGAATAATAGCGTTTTGCAAGCGTAATTAGCTTGCAGAATGCTAGCGTTTTCCTAGCGATCTGTAGCATCGCTTGGAAAACTGATTGACAGGTTGGTCACACGAGTCACACATAGTGTTTGACACGTGTGACCAACTTTTTACTATTGATGCCGCCTATGCCGCATCAATAGTAAAAAGATCTAATGTAAAAATAATAAAAAAAATAATAAATAATGATATTCTCACCTTCCGGCGGCCCCCGCAGCCTTCCCGCCTCTCAGTGACGCTCCCGGCAACTCCGGTCCCAGGAGTGCTTTGCGACAAATCACACCGATGACGTACATCTCGCGAGACCGCTATGCCATCTGGGTGATTCTCGCAAAGCACTCCTGGGACCGGAAGTTGCAGGGAGCATCGCTGAAGGCGGGAAGGCTGCGGGGCCGCGGGAAGGCTGCGGGGGCCGCCGGAAGGTGAGAATATCATTATTTTTTATTTTAATTATTGTTTTACCAGGGATATGGTACCCAGGGCCTGGAGGAGAGTCTCCTCTCCTCCAGACCCTGGGTACCACCGCACATGAACCGCTTACATTCCGCAAAATTAATGAACATGTTGCTATTTTTTCCGCGAAGCGTTTTTTTCGCGGAAAAAAACGCAACATGTGGCCAAAACATGCGGAATCAATTAACATGTATAGGATGCTTAATGCTTGCGTTTTTATCGCGTTTTTACCGCGGAAAACCGCGGAAAAACCGCGAAAAAAACGCAATTATTCCTGATCGTGTGCACTTAGCCTAAAAGGTATGAAAAGAAGCTGCATTGTGTGCGACTGAATTATTATCTACACCCTGCATCATCGTCACCATAGACTTCCAGGGACCAGTCTCACCTGTGGGAGACCCACCATCTTGCTGCCCCCATAACATCCCCTGTGAAAGTCCTTATAGCAGCGCTGGTCCAATTAACCAGATGCCACAGGTGGCGTCACGAACTACCTATCCCTAAATATCCCCTGTAAATATTCCCCCATCGCTTGACTGCCAGGGCCACGGACCGAGTCCCTCTGCCAGTGACAACTCCCATAGAAATCGATGGGCTCGGCCCCGAGTACCCCATAGCCCTGGTATCCACAATTGTGGAGCGAGTCAACTAAATTTTGGCGTCACGAACAGGATCCGAAAGCTTGCAATTGTGAGTCCTGTGTGCCTATGTTGAACTGTTTGGTAAAAAAGACTGTTTGTCACTTTTGGCGCCATATACCGCCATTTTACCGCCATATTGGCGCCCTGAGGCGCTGGTGAAGAAGGTGGGCGTGCATTCGTGGGCGTGTACACCCCTGAGGCGCGAAAGTTATGGCCGCCCTCTCCAAATGCTACTATAATGTGCGGTCCTGCCCCACTGCTAAAGAAATCCGCCTCCTCTTCATCCTCTATGCGAAGAGGAGGAGACGCAAGTCCCGCCTCCACGGAAGAGACCAGATTGTTCCTGATGGAAACTACACTCTGGCCTGGGACGAGATGGCGGAAGGACAGGAGAATCTGTGCCGAGGACCGGAAGATTTCCTACCTGTGCCGGAGCTGTCCCCAGATAGGGACACCGACCCCTCCATGATGGAGCTGCGGAAGGAGAATGAGGAGCTAAGAAGGAAGCTCCAGAGTCGTGCTGATCTACAGGAGACGAGAGACGCTGGCGCGCCCAGACACAGCGGCTGCTGTGGGACGCAGTGTTCTCTCCCACAAGCCTAACGCCGTCTCCTGATTTCCCAAGTTCCCTGCTGAAGAAGGCTATGAAAAGATCGGAGGCTGCCACCAAAAGTGCTGTACCTGATCCCACCGATGCGGAGTGGAGGAGAAGGAGTCTGAGGAGGTCTTGCCCGGTCCGGAGTGCCAGTCAGGCCAGGAGGCCACAGCAGAGCACCGCTCCCCGGTAAGGTCACCGGAGGGGTCCCAGCCATCGTTGCCGGAAGTCGACTGGGACGAGATGGAGCGATTAGATGATGTCACCTATGCCGTTCAGTGGGAAAGTGAGTGGCGCCGTCGTGAAGAGGAGCAGCGACGCCAAAAGCAGGAGAAAGAAAGAGACATCCAGCGGTCCCGACAGAAGCAGCATGAGGAGTTCATAGCTGACAAGGAAAGCGTACGCCGAGAAAAAGGTACCCGACGGGAACCGCGGCGGCAGGGGTGCGTCACCGAGTTCCAGCTCCGCAAGGGCTGGGGCTTCATCCGCGAGCCAGGCCTCTATCCAGGGGTCTTTGTAAGCCGCAGGGACGTAGAATCCCACCTGCCCATCGGTCATCCTGGGAGGGACCTGATTAATGGGGACATTGTGAGCTACACCCGTCACTGGGGTATGAAGGGGTGGTATGCCCTGAACGTCTCCATCGTCAGTGACCCCGTCCCCGACGCCGGTGCCGAAACGTCTGTCACGAGCACCTACTGCACCAGGCCGTGCCCCGGCATCGCCCCCTGCATCGCAAACAGCGACCTGCTCTACATCGCAATCAGCGACCTATTCGGCATCACCTTCAGCAAAGTATCCCGCAACGCAACCTGCGACTCATTTTGTATCGCAACTGGAGGGTGCGACCACAGTTAAATCGCAGCCTAAGCCTGCATCTTTGATGAAAAGTCAATATTTGCCTGAGACACCCGTTGCGTCCCAAGTGGTTCGCACAAGGACTGTGGCCACGCAAACACTGATATCGGGCCATGACTTATTTGTTATGAGACCCAAAGAACATCGCGTCGTTCCAGCCCCAGGAGCGGAAGACGTCATTGAAAGTTTGTAAAAGTGAAGACCGGTAGGACCCAGACAGGGGTTTACCGCAACCAAGAAATGTATAAAGTTTAATAAGAGAAAATTGCCAATTGCACTTTATGGTCCTTTATGTATGAGAATGTTACATAGTTTACATATTAGAATACCCGGCTGGGTACAAGAGAATTTGAAAAGTTAAAAAGTAAATGTGTTGATTACATATTGAATAGAATACCCTGGTTGGGTAAAGCAAGTAAAGTTATTGATATGTGAATACTTGAAGAATATATGTGTTTAACCCTCAATAGACTGCGAGGCTGTGGACTGTGCCAGCCCAAGAACTTGTCTTTGTAAATAGTTGCGCTTCGGTGCATTATCTTGGTTTTACATGAAACCATTACAATATCTACCTCTGAAGAAAAACCCGTATGGTGGGCCTAGAGTGAGGTCTGCAGTCAAAAGTCCTGCAGCCCACCCAGGACCCACGTGGGAGGTTTTTGGTGCGGGTCCTCCACAAGAATATTGTCTTATACTGTGAATATTTATGAGAAAAATGTTTTGATACTTTTGTATTTTTCCATTGTACAAATTGTAACGTTCAAGAAGTCGTACCTCCCGTATGGGAAGAGTTAAAAATGTTGATGTTTAATGCAAAACAAAATGTTCTTTTTGTCTTTTACAGCCCGGGAGTGCTGTGTTTTACCAAGGGGGGATGTGTGGCCCAGCTACGCAGGTACACACATAAAAATCCAGGAGAGTGCACAGGAAGGTAACAGCAACGCTTGATATTCATTCACTGTCACTCACACTTTCAGACACACCCATCTGAGATATAAGGGGGAGTGGCATGTGGCAGTCAGTCAGTCAGATCTTGAGGAAGTAGTGTTCAGTGGAACTTCAGTCTGTTAGCTTCTGTCTAAGGACAGAGCAGCCATTCAGTCTCGGTCCAGTCTGGACTTTGGAGGAAACTGAGAGCTGTGCAGCGAGCTCTGGAGAAAGCTGACATTTTCCACAACTGCCACAAGTGCTTATGTTAAGAGCGGGAAGCAGGGCGAAGGGCACAGTGGAGAAGATAGAGAAGTGCTTTAAGTATTGGATTGCCTGCACTAAATTGCCGGACACCGGGGTCCGAAGCGTTGCTACAGTTTCAAGCTTAGTAACAAGAAAACCGGAGGCATCTGGACTACAGGTCGCAGAGAGCAGCCCTAAGTGTCAATACGTAACCGGAGTCAGGTGGAACAGGGACTTTGAGCAGGACGCTGCAAAAGTAAGGACTTCGTTTCATCACTTAGAAGGCTCCACCACAACGTTGGCCGGGCAGTACAGCTATTGAGAAAGCTGGAGATTCAGAGTTAACTTCGCTTCAGGCAAGTTGGACTCACATGTATATGGAAGTAAAGGAGGCCTCTAACCTGCTCAGCTGTTACCCGAATGTGCACTCTCCACCCCAACCAGCTTCCCGGGATCTTCTTGAACCATCTACCAGTAAAAGGTATGAAAAGAAGCTGCATTGTGTGCGACTGAATTATTATCTACACCCTGCATCATCGTCACCATAGACTTCCAGGGACCAGTCTCACCTGTGGGAGACCCACCATCTTGCTGCCCCCATAACATCCCCTGTGAAAGTCCTTATAGCAGCGCTGGTCCAATTAACCAGATACCACAGGTGGCGTCACAAACTACCTATCCCTAAATATCCCCTGTAAATATTCCCCCATCGCTTGACTGCCAGGGCCACGGACCGAGTCCCGCTGCCAGTGACATCTCCCATAGAAATCGATGGGCTCGGCTCCGAGTACCCCATAGCCCTGGTATCCACAATTGTGGTGCGAGTCACATGCATATCAGGATTGGGGGGTGAGGGGACCGTGCACATCAGGATTGGGGGGTGAGGGGACCATGCACATCAGGATTGGGGGGTGAGGGGACCATGCACATCAGGATTTGGGGGTGAGGGGACCATGCACATCAGGATTGGGGGTGAGGGGACCATGCACATCAGGATTGGGGGGTGAGGGGACCATGCACATCAGGATTGGGGGTGATGTGACCATGCACATCAGGATTGGGGGTGACTGGACCATGCAAATCAGGTTTGGGGGTGAGAGGACCATGCACATCAGGATTGGGGGTGAGGGGACCATGCATACCAGGATAGGGGGGTGAGGGGACCATGCATATCAGAATTGGGGGGTGAGGGGACCATGCATAATCAGGATTGGAGGGTGAGGGGACCATGCATATCAGGATTGGGGGCTGAGGGGGTACCATACATCCTACGATAGGGATGAGGGGGGACCATGCATACCAGGATTGGGGGGTGAGGGGACCATGCATTCCAGGATTGGGGGGTGAGGGAACCATGCATACCAGGATTGGGAGGTGAGGGGACCATGCATACCAGGATTGGGGGGGTGAGGGGACCATGCATACCAGGATTGGGGGGTGAGGCGACCATGCACATCAGGACTGGGGCTGAGGGGACCATGCATATCAGGATTGGGGGTGAGGGGACCATTCATACCAGGATTGGGGGGTGAGGGGACCATGCACATCAGGATTTGGGGTGAGGGGACCATGCACCTCAGGATTTTGGGGTGAGGGGACCATGCACATCAGGATTGGGGGTGAGGGGACCATGCACATCAGGATTGGGGGGTGAGGGGACCATGCACATCAGGGTTGGAGGGTGAGAGGACCATGCACATCAGGATTGGGGGGTGAGGGACCATGCACATCAGGATTGGGGGTGAGGGGACCATGCACATCAGGATTGGAGGGTGAGGGGACCATTCACATCAGGGTTGGAGGGTGAGAGGACCATGCATATCAGGATTGGGGGGTGAGGGGACCATGCACATTAGGATTGGGGGTTGAGGGGACCATGCACATCAGGATTAGGGGGTGAGGGGACCATGCACCTCAGGATTGGGAGGTGAGGGGACCATGCACCTCAGGATTGGGAGGTGAGGGGACCATGCACATCAGGATTGGGGGGTGAGGGGACCATGCACATCAGGGATGGGGGGTAAGAGGACCATGCATTCAAAGATTGGGCTGTGAGGGGACCATGCACACCAGGATTAGGGGGTGAGGGGACCGTGCATATCAGGATTGGGGGTGAGTGGACCGTGCATATCAGGATTGGGGGTGAGTGGACCGTGCATATCAGGATTGGGGGGTGAGTGGACCGTGCATATCAGGATTGGGGGGTGAGTGGACCGTGCACATCAGGATTGGGGGGTGAGGGGACCATGCACATCAGGATTGGGGCGTGAGGGGACCATGCACATCAGGATTGGGGGGTGAGGGGACCATGCACATCAGGATTGGGAGGTGAGGGGACCATGCACATGAGGATTGGGGGTGACTGTACCATGCACATCAGGATTGGGGGGTGAGAGGACCATGCACATCAGGATTGGGGGGTGAGGGGACCATGCATACCAGGATACTGGGGTGAGGGGACCATGTATATCAGAATTGGGGGGGTGAGGGGACCATGCCTAATCAGGATTGGAAGGTGAGGGGACCATGCATATCAGGATTGGGGGCTGAGGGGGTACCATACATCCTACGATAGGGATGAGGGGGGACCATGCATACCAGGATTGGGGGGTGAGGGACCATACATTCCAGGATTTGGGGGTGATGGGACCATGCATTCCAGGATTGGGGGTTAAGGGGACCGTGCATACCAGGATTGGGGGATGAGGGGTACCATGCATACCAGGATAGGGGATGAAGGGACCATGCATACCAGAATTGGGAGGTAAGGGGTGCAATGCATACCAGGATGAGGAATGGGGTGCCATGCATACCAGATTTGGGTGGGGGTGAAGGGACTATACATACCAGGATAGGGATGAGGGGTTCATGCATACCAGGATAGGGATGAGGGCTGCCATGCATACCAGGATAGGAGGGGGGCACACATACCAGGATGGGAGACCATATACCAATAAAAATGCCTGCCACCCTGGCATAGAACGGGTTCATATCTAGTGTGTGTGTGTGATATATATATATATATATATATATAATAGTGCCTTGCGAAAGTATACTGTCCCCTGGATTTTTTCAACCTTTTCCCACATATCTTGCTTCAAGCATAAAGATATCAAATATTAATTTTTGGTGAAGAATCAACAAAAGTGGGGCGTGCAAAATTATTCGGCCCCTTTAACTTAATACTTTGTTGCACCACCTTTTGCTGCTATTATAGCTGCAAGTCGCTTGGGGTATGTCTGTGATGAACGGCACATGGAGGCCCAGTGAATCACGGATTAGGATCCCACCACTGCCACCAATGTGATGAAAGGCACACGGAGGCCCGGGAATCACGGATTAGGATACCACCGCTGCCTCCAATATGTCATGATCTGCAGGGATAAATATTTATCCCACTTTCCAGTTCCGCTTAGAAACTCACAGCTCTCCGTCGCCCCCCTTACCCTCAGGTTAGTCAGGGAACTGCACCTAGGATAATTAGTCGCTGGACGGGCTGCATGGACGTGTGCTGGCTATTGGGCACGCTGAAGTGAGGGAATTATAACTACTCCTAGCCGCAGCTAGGCAATACACTTATAAAACCCGCTCCGTCACTGCCAGCTATACCCAACCCAGCACACACTCGCTGCTGGGTCTAGAATGTGGGGCAGAGGCCACCCCAATTTAGTAGCGTACTTTACTTCAGGCACGTGCAAATTCGTTATAGAGCATAGAGACGAACTAGTAATTTTATATTTTACTCCCAAAAGATAGGCAGTGTTTACGAAGTTTTAAAAATATTTTAGAAAGGGAGACAATTAAAAATATGTACAAGCAATTAAAATAAAACAGAGTTAAAGAAGTTAACACTCACATGGTACTTAGAACATTCCGGCCAACCAGGCTGGTGGGCTGAGCCACATGTCATAGTTCATTTCAGGTCGACTGGCACGGCATCCCAGGCTAGAATAACCAGGGGGGGCTCACTTGCAGACTTATACATCTGGGCTTATGACATCACTAAAAGGGCTGGCTTGTGACAGTCCTCCCCCTGCTCTCTCAGTTACAATCTGGCTAAAACACTTATCAACATCATAACTCGCCCAGGGTACCCCATATAGAAACGCACATACACCATGTTCCAAATTATTATGCAAATTATATTTTTCTCTGATTTTCCTAAGTGGTCAGTGCAAATGACAGTCAGTCTAATAAAAGTCATCACCCTTTAGGCTAAGTGCACACGTCCAGGATTATTTGCGTTTTTTTAGCGTTTTTTTGCGGGAAAAAACGCGTCAAAAACGCATGTATTAAGCATCCTATCATTTAGAATGAATTCCGCAATTTTTGTGCACATGGTGCGTTTTTTTCCGCGAAAAAAACGCATCGCGGAAAATCTAGCAACATGTCCATTGATTTTGCGGATTTCTAGCGTTTTTCCCGCTATATTATTGACCTAGAAAGTTCAGGAAAAAATCGCGGTAAAAACGCGTCAAATCCGCGCAAAAACCGCACCAAAACCGCGCAAAATCCGCGCATAAAAACGCGCGTTTTTGCCGCCAAAAAAGTCCGGTTTTGCTCAGGAATATTCTGCAAACATTCCTGAACGTGTGCACTTAGCCTTAGAGTATACATCAAATTTTATTAAAGAAACCTCCCAATGATAACAGTATAATCTCCAAAATGAATAAAACCTCAAAATGCACTGTTCCAAATTATTAGGCACAGCAGAATTTCTAAACATTTGATATGTTTTAAAGAACTGAAAATGCTCATTTGTGGAATTTGCAGCATTAGGAGGTCACATTCACTGAACAAAAAAAGCTATTTAACTCCAAAACATCCTAACAGAACAAGTTACATGTTAACATAGGAACCCTTCTTTGATGTCACCTTCACAATTCTTGCATCCATTGAACTTGTGAGTTTTTGGAGAGTTTCTTCTTGAATTTCTTTGCCTCCCAGAGCTGCTGTTTTGATGTGAACTGCCTCACACCCTCATAGATCTTTTGTTTGATGATACTCCAAAGGTTCTCTATAGGGTTGAGGTCAGGGAAAGATGGTGGCCACACCATGAGTTTATCTCCTTTTATGCCCATAGCAGCCAATGACAGAGAGGTATTCTTTGCAGCATGAGATGGTGCATTGTCATGCATGAAGATGATTTTGCTCCTGAAGGCACGTTTCTGCTTTTTATATCATGGAAGAAAGTTGTCAGTCAGAAACTCTATATACTTTGCAGAGGTCATTTTCACACCTTCAGGAACCTTAAAGGGCCCTACCAGCTGTTTCCCCATGATTCCGGCCAAAAATATGACTCCTCCACCTCCTTGCTGACTTCTCAGCCTTGATGGGACATGGTGGCCATCCACCAACCATCCACTACTCCATCCGTCTGGGCCATCCAGGGTTGCTCGACACTCATCAGTAAACAAGGCAGTTTGAAAAGTATTCTTCATGTATATGGGGGCAAACTGCAACCATTTTTGCTTGTGAGCACTGTTTAGGGGTGGCCGAATAGTAGGTTTATGCACCACAGCAAGCCTTTGAAGGATCCTACACCTTGAGGTTCGAGGGACTCTAGAGGCACCCGCAGCTTCAAATATCTGTTTGCTGGTTTGTAATGGCTTTTTAGCAGCTGCTCTCTTAATCCGATGAACTTGCCTGGCAGAAACCTTCCTCATTCTGCTTTTATTAGCACAGACAGGTCTGTGCTCAGAATCAGCCACAAATCTCTTAACAGTACGATCATCACGCTTAAGTTTTTGGGAAATATCTAATATTTTCATCCCTTGACCAAGGCATTGCACTATTTGATGCTTTTTAGCAACAGAGAGATCCTTTTTCTTTCCCATGTTACTTGAAAACTCTGGCCTGCTTAATAGTGTGGAACATCCAGTTTTCCTTTTTTTGGGCTCACATGGCAAACTACAGTAATTATTACAGGTATCTGAAATTAATTTTGGTGATCCAAAGAACCCTGAGACACAATACCATCAATGGGTTTCATTTACAAAAAAAACAAAAACGCTGACACTTAAAACCAATTTGCATAATAATTTGGAACATAGTGTAGAATCATCTTAGGCCTCTTTCACACTTCAGTAGTTTGGCGTCCGTTAAAATCCGCCAAAGTGTGAAAATAGTGGATCCGCCAGAAAAGTGCAAAAACGGATGCAAGAGAGAGACTCCGGACAGGGTTGTCAGCATTTTGTATGGATTTTCTATGGGACCAGCGGATTCGCTGGCGGATTCCGTCAATAACGGATGGCCGTGGATCCTCCACCCATAGGAAACCATTATACAAAATGGCGGACGCAGCGAATCCGCCATAGTCCGCTATTTTGGCGGACACAAAAAAGTTGCATTGAACATTTTCCAAAAATGGCGGACGCCAAAATTATGGCGGATCCGTCAAAAAATGGATCCAACGGACGACCATCCGTCAAAATCCGCCACTAATGCAAGTCAATGGGAAAAAAGCGGATCCGCCAAAAAAATGGAGGATCCGCTTTTTTCACACTTTGGCGGATTTTGACTGACGTTGCACGACTGAAGTGTGAAAGAGGCCTTACCCAGCGTGTCGCCGGCATTCATCTACAACCAAACAAGGAGTACCTATTTCACAGTTTAGGAGGAATCCGTTTCTCGGATTCTGTTGGGGCTAGAACTTAGCCAGAACCACTGTAGTGAAGCCTGATAGGTGGAGGTTGCAGAACTGTAGCTTTCGTATTTTTAACATAAACTCGCAGCGTTTTATGACCAAATGATTAGATTCTCATTATTGTCTATGGGAAGTCCTGAGCACATGTTGGAGACAAAGAGGCCCCCCGCGGTGAGGTGGGAAAATTAAGCACTGGCATCTCAGGTTACACTGAGTGTGTGTGCAGGCTGGGAAGGAGAAGCAAGGGGGATGAGTGGCTGCAGTCTGTGAGTGAGCAGAAATTTGCAGGCTGAAGGGGAAGGAGGGGGGTTGCTGGTCTCTGTGTAGCTGAAAGTTCTAGAAACAGTGTAAGGAATGGAACTCATATTCCAGGTGATCGTCACAATGTATCAGTTTTGTACATCGAGAGACTGAAATTCTTGCCCATTCTTCCTTGACAAACAGCTTGAGCTCAGTGAGGTTGGATGGAGATCGTTTGTGAACAGAGGTTTTCAGCTCTTTCCACAGATACTCGATTGGATTCAGGTCTGGACTTTGACTTGGCCATTCTAACACCTGGATACATTGGGATGTTTAAAGTTTTGGAAATCATTCTGTATCCAGATCCGTCTTTAAACTTCTCCACAACAGTATCACGGACCTGCCTATTGTGTTCCTTGGTCTTCATGATGCTCTCTGTGCTTCAAACAGAACCCTGAGACTATCACAGAGCAGGTGCATTTATACGGAAACTTGATTACACACAGGTGGATTATATTTATCATCATTAGTCATTTAAGACAACATTGGATCATTCAGAGATCCACAATGAACTTCTGGAGTGAGTTTGCAGCACTGAAAGTAAAGGGGCCGAATAATATTGCACGCCCCACTTTTCAGTTTTTGTATTTCCACAAAAATTTTAAATAACCAATAAATTTCCTTCAACTTTACAATTGTGTCCCACTTGTTGATTCTTCACCAAAAAATTACATTTTGCATCTTTATGTTTGAAGCATGATATGTGGGAAAAGGTTGAGAAGTTCCAGGGGGCCGAATACTTTCGCAAGGCACTGTGTGTGTGTGTTTATATATATATATATATCTATATATATATATATAGCTATGAACCCGTTCAATGCCTGGTTGGCAAGCATTTTTATTGGTATATGGTCTCCCATCTTGGAATGTGCTGCCCCCCTCCTATCCTGGTATGCATGGCATCCCTCATCCCTAACCTGGTATGTATAGACTCATCACCCCCACCCAAACCTGGTATGCATGGCACCCCATTCCTCATCCTGGTATGCATGGTCCCCTCACTCCCCAATCCTGGTATGCATGGTATCCCCTCATCCCTATCCTGGTATGCATGGTACCCCCTCATCCCTATACTGGTATGTATGGTCCCCTCACCCTCCAATCCTATTATGCATTGTACCTTTTCATCCATATCCTGGTATTCATGGTTCCTTTACCCCCCAGTCTTGGTATGCATGGTACCCCTCATCCCTATCCTGGTATGTATGGACCCATCGCCCCCACCCAATCCTGGAATGCATGGCACCCCATTCCTCATCCTGGTATGCATGGTCCTCTCACTCCCCAATCCTGATATGCATGGTCCCCTCACCCCCTATCCTCGTATGCATGCTACATCTCACCCCCCTATCCTGATATGTATGGTCCCCCTCACCCCTATTAACCCCTTCCCGACCTTTGACACAGCGTATGCGTCATGAAAGTCGGTGCCAATCCGACCTATGACGCATACCCTGTGTCATGAAAGGATCGCGTTCCTGCGGGCCGGGAGACCGGGGTCACTCAAAGGTCACCCGACCCGCAGTTACAGGACCCTTTGTGCTTCACCACAGGGGGGTTGGCTTAACCCCCCATTGGCCACGATCGCTCTGATTGGCTGTTAAAAGTGAAACAGCCAATCAGAGCAATCTGTAATATTTCACCAATTTAATTGGTGAAATATTACAATCCAGCCATGGCCGATGCTGCAATAGCATCTGCCATGGCTGGACACCGAGACCTGACCCCCCCACACGTAGTCACGGCAGCGATCGGCCGCCGCCACCGAAAGATGGCAGCGATCGGTCACCGCCGTCACTAACAGCTCCCCTCCTCCTTTGCTCCGGTGCCCCCACCTTCCGATCCCCCCCCCCTAACCTTCCGACCACCCTACTCACCTCTCCCGATCCACCGATGTCCCTGGATCGGTCCCGGCGTCCGCCCGGGCCTCTTCATGGGCGCCGCCATCTTGGAAAAATGGCGGGCGCATGCGCAGTGCGCCCCCCAGTGTCCAAAAATTTATTTTGATCACTGTGATAAACTGTCACAGTGATCAAAATAAAAAAAAAGTAAATGAACCCCCCCTTTATCATAGGTAGGGACAAATAAAAAAAATAAAGATTTTTTTTTTTTCCTATTAGGCCCTGTGCACACGTTGCGGATTTCAGCTGCAGAATGGAAGGGAGGGAGACACAGGAATTCATTACTGATGGGTAGGCGGAGCCCCAGATCAGGATGTCACCTCAGATCAAAAGAGTGCTGACTGGCTGGCCCCTCCAGCTCGGGCTCCTCCTACTCAGCTCCAGTCTAAGATTTGAGGTCCCAGAGGATGGTCGCTGCTAATGCAGCTCCTCAGAAGATTTTATTATTTTATATTCGGACAGGAGACTTGGATCACCAGTTGGTCTAGAGGTCTCAGGGGTACCAGCGCTGCTGTACCCCAACCTCTCCCTTGGCGGATCTGTATTTACTCAAAGTCCCTGCAGAATCCTTGCCGGCCCTGGGGGATGAGGAGAGCTTCCCTGGCGGGACGCAAACCACACGTGCGGTCACTGCGTTCCTCGCCCTGGGGGGAAGCATGGGCACAGCGCCAGAAACCCCTGAGGGTCCCTGTGGCGCTTTGGCTGGTGAGTACTCCACACAAAATTTTATTATTAATGTGTGAGTGCTTTAGCGTCTGAGTGAGCAGCGCTATTACTTGTATGTCTGTATAGACAGCGCTACTACATGTATGTCAGTATGCTTCAGCGCTGCGGTGACAGCGCTACTACATGTATGTCAGTATGCTTCAGCGCTGCTGTGACAGCGCTACTACAGTATTCAGTAGCTTCAGCGCTGCTGTGACAGCACTATACATTACACGCTACTACATGTATGTCAGTATGCTTCAGCGCTGCGGTGACAGCGCTGTTACAAGTAGATGTGGTGATCTTTTGTCCGCAGGCAGATACTTGCAGGACAGAGAGGGAGCAGGAGCGAGGGAGTTCGCGCTCAATATTCGAGCTGGCGGGGGGCGTGGCCTAACTATTCCCGGTCTTCTGAGCAGGAAGACGCGTGCTCTGGCGTTTCTCCTGCGACTCCCTCACTGTGGCGGCCATTACACAGGCTCCTGGGCTCCTCAGACCGCTCCTCTCCTCATAAGACACCACGGCCAGCTGGGTGAGTGCTGATCCTCACCCCGCAGCGCAGCGATCGCTATTCTGCAGCTGCAGTCTCATTAGAGACATAAAATTGGCTGGGACTCACAAATATATATATTGTGGTGAGTTTGCAATATTAACCCCTCTGAGGGTTATTTCTACCAGCAAAATTTTTTGACTGAATACCGCTGGGGTAACCCTGCCTGGTGGAGCGTTAACCCTTCAGCGTTTAAAAAAAAAAAAAAAAAACCGCATAGTTTTTTGCTGGTATTACCGCTTTGACCTGCTCATACAGGTGAGACATGTCTGAACAGAGTTCAGATGCCGCGGACCATGTCCCAGTGCCATTACGGCAATCAGATACGCAGACCTCCACAGCGTCTAGCACTGCGGTCGACAGCGGTGAAAAATTGGACGTTATCGCTCGATCGATCAACAACTTGTCTGACCTTTTAGTCAATATGTGTCTGCTAATTCCTCTCAGAGGAAGCGACGCAGGCCGTTACCGGCCTCTACACGGAGCGAGTCAGATGTATCTGATATTGGGCAGAGTTCCCCTTTAAATTCGGATGGAGAAATATCCGATTCAGATGCGGACGAGCCGCAGGGACGTTCCTCTATGGCGAAGCGTACGGAGGCATTAATTGAAGCCATGAGAGATATATTACAGTTACCGGAGGAGGTAACTAGTCGTCCTGGGAAATCAGCACGCATGTTCCAGGAGTCCCGTACTTCGCGTACAACATTACCAGCTCTGAAGGAGCTTAATAGTGTAATAGAAGAGGAACGTCTGTGTCCAGATAAGCGTTTTCATGGAACGCATTTCTTTGATACACTTTATCCTTGCTCTGCGGAGTTAAAGGCTAATTGGACTTCTGCTCCTGAAGTGGATGTGTCTTTATCTCAGCTTAGTAAATCCTCACTACTCCCTATTAAGGGGAAAGCGAGCTTACAGGAGCCTTTGGATAGAAAAAACGGAATTGGCGGCAAAAGCAAGCTATGAGGCTGCGGGTCATGGATTCCGAGCAGTGCTAGGATCCATGTGTGCTGCTAGAGCTTCTCTAGGCTGGTTGGCACGTCTGAAGACGGAGTTGCAAAATGAATCTCCGTTATCTGAGATACGGGAAACTTGTGAATGGTTAGAAACGGCAGCCTGTTATATCTTTGATGCCGGTCTGGATACGGCATCTCTGCTGGCCAAAGCGCAAGCTTCAGCGGTCACAGTCAGAAGAGCTTTATGGCTCAGACAGTGGGCCGGGGACGCAGTTTCCAAACAAGGGTTGTTGGCCTTACCTTACAAGGGTGGCCATCTTTTTGGATCCGACCTCACAGAGCTGATTTCCAAGGCTAAGGCGAAGGAATCAGCATTACCACAGCGTAGGGCCATGGCCTCGGTGTCCAGTAAGCCTGGTGTCTATAGTGGTCGGCGGTCCTTTCGGGGCCGAGGACGATCTAGTCACTCCTCGTGGGGATCGGGTCGTCCTTCCTTCTCAGGAAAGAAATCCTCTCAGAAAACTCGTACTCCCTGGAAGCAGAGTTTCCGCCAGGACAAGCGGGAACTTGACAAGAAGCCCGCAAAGTCGAATTGACGCCAGGGGTCCACTCGAGGATTCTCGAGTGGGGGGTCGCCTGCTTCTTTTCAAGGCGACTTGGATGGCTCGCGTTCCAGATTCCTGGGTAACGCGGATAGTGTCGGCAGGCTATTTCATAGAGTTTGCTTCTCGACCCCCAAATGTTTTTTGTCAGTCTCGCGTTCCGTCGGAACCCGAGCTTGTTGTCGCTCTACAGCGAGAGGTCGAATCTCTGCTACAAAAGGGTGTAGTGATACCGGTTCCGTCAGAGGACCGAGGGAAAGGTTTTTATTCCAACCTTTTTTATAGTTCCCAAAAAGGAGAACAAATTTCGCCCGATTCTGGATCTCAAGCGATTAAACCGACATGTCCATGCCCGGAAATTTCGCATGGAGTCGCTTCGCTCCGTTGTGGCAGCTCTTCACAGAACGATTTTCTGGTGTCAATCGACATTCGCGACGCCTATTTGCATATTCCCATCGGAAAGGCTCATCAGCGCTTTCTTCGATTTGCCATAGGTCAGAATCATTACCAGTTCGTGGCTCTGCCGTTCGGCTTAGCCTCAGCGCCAAGGGTCTTTACAAAAATTCTGGCGCCCCTCATGGCAATCCTTCGAAGACAGGGGATTACGATTCTCCCTTATCTGGACGATCTTTTGATCGTGGCTTCCTCGGAGGAGGAGGCGTTGACGGCTCGGGATTTGTCTCTTCAGTTTCTGAAGGACTTCGGTTGGCTGGTCAATTGGGAGAAGTCGTCCCTGGAACCATCGAGGACAATCCTCTTTTTGGGAATGCATCTCGACACGTTTCGGTCGGTAGTTTCCCTACCACCAGACAAACAGTCATGTCTTCTTCGACATATACAGATTATGAAATCCTCAACGGCAATGTCCCTACGGAAGTGTATGCGTCTTCTGGGACTGATGGTGGCGTCCATGGAGGCAATTCCTTTTGCCCAGTTCCATTCCAGGACTCTCCAAAGGTTCATCTTGAGTCGATGGAACCAGTCGCAATCGCTGGATTGCAGTGTCACCATTTCTCGCGCGGTGCGGGATTCTCTAGAATGGTGGTTACGTCCAGGGGCATTCTCCCTGGGGAAGTCTTTCCTCCCTCCGAAGTGGTCAGTCATAACCACCGATGCCAGCCTGATGGGCTGGGGGGTGTTTGGAACAATCTCTGGATTCAGGGGGTATGGTCATCGGAAGAGTCTGTTCTTCCGATCAACATCCTGGAATTGAGGGCGATTTTCCTTTGCCTCCAACATTGGACGGTCCCTTTGAGCGGTTTGCCAGTCCGAGTGCAGACAGACAATGCGACGGCTGTCGCGTATATCAATCACCAAGGTGGGACAAGGAGTTCCAGACTCATGGTAGAGGTGTCTCGAATTCTGATTTGGGCAGAGGCCAGTGTACCAGCCATTTCGGCGATTCACATTCTAGGGGTTCAGAATATTACAGCGGACTTTCTCAGTCGCAGAAGGATGGATCCCGGGGAATGGAGCCTCCACCCGGAAGTTTTTGCACTACTGTGCTCTCGCTGGGGAACCCCCCAAGTGGATTTGATGGCATCCAGGTCCAATGCCAAGTTACCGACGTTCATGTCCAGGTACAAGGACCCGAAGGCTGTGGCGGTGGATGCTCTAGTGGCTCAGTGGGATCAGTTCGAGCTGATCTATGTATTCCCGCCGATATCCTTACTTCCTCTAGTACTGCGTCGGATCAGACTAGAGAGAATTCCAGCTATTTTGATAGCTCCAGACTGGCCAAGAAGGGTGTGGTTCTCGACAATAATGTCGCTGTTGGCGGCACTCCTTTTCCACTCCTCTTCAACCGGACTTGTTGACTCAGGGGCCCGTTTGTCATCCGGACTTGATGTCCCTGCGTTTGACGGCGTGGCTCTTGAGACCGAAATCTTGACCCGTAGAGGTTTCTCAGCCGAGGTCATTGCTACCCTTCGTGCTGCAAGAAGTCCGGCTACTACTAGGATTTACCACAAAATTTGGGAAACCTTCTTTTCGTGGTGTTTGGGGTCTTCTCGGAACCCGAGAAAATTTTCCATTCCCAACCTGTTGGCTTTTCTGCAGCATGGGCTAGTCAAAGGTTTGGCAGTCAGCACCCTGAAAGGTCAGATTTCTGCTCTGTCCTTATTGTTCCGGAGAACCATTGCTTCAAATAGAGACGTGCTCTCCTTTTTCCGAGGTATATCTCGTAAGTTCCCGCCGCGGAAGGCACTCGTGTCTCCTTGGCGGCTCAACCTTGTTTTGGAGGCTCTTCAGCATAAACCTTTTGAGCCTATGGTTTCTGCTAGCCTTTCTTTACTTTCTTGGAAGGTGGCTTTCCTTGTTGCAGTCACTTCCTTGAGGAGAGTTTCTGAGTTGGCAGCTCTTTCTTGTTCGCCTCCTTTTCTGGAGTTTTTTCCGGATCGTGTAGTGCTTCGCACTCGGGGTGATTTTTTGCCTAAAGTGGTGTCACAATATCATGTCAACCAGGATATTGTGTTGCCTTCATTCTGCCCGGATCCGAAGAATGTGAAAGAGCGAGCTTTACACACATTGGATTTAGTGCGGGCCTTGAAGTTTTATCTATCTATTACTCAAGGTTTTCGTAAGACGGACTCCCTATTTGTGGTTCCAGTCGGTCGTCGGCGTGGTCAACGAGCTTCCAAGGATTCTATAGCTCGTTGGATCCGGTCAGCTATATTGGAAGCTTACCGTCTTCAGGGTGAATCTTGCCCGATTAAGATTCAAGCCCATTCCACGAGGGCTGTGGCTTCATCGTGGGCTTTTCACCAAGGTGATTCGGCAGTGCAGCTCTGCCGGGCGGCAACTTGGCGCTCTGTCCACACGTTTACGAAGTTTTATAAAGTGGACGTCAGTGCTTCCGCTGATGCAGCCCTCGGAGTAGGGTCCTGCAGGCAGCTGTAGTTTAAAGTTCTGGATGAACTTGTGTTTAGCGCTGGTTGCGCTTTGTTGTTAAGGTTGTTGGGTTTCTGCCTCTTGTTGGTTTTTTCCCACCCTTATTTTTGAACTGCTTTGGGACGTCCCATCAGTAATGAATTCCTGTGTCTCCCTCCCTTCCATTCTGCAGCTGAAACACGGATTTTGGTAAGAACTTACCGGTAAAATCCTTTTCAGCGAAGGAAGGGAGGGAGACACAGCACCCTCCCAAGGCAGAAGTGTGTTGATGTTTTCAGATGCAGCGGACCCTTATCTGATAGCGATTATCTGGGCTGAGGTCAGCGCGCTAAGGCTCTGTTCCAGCATCGCCAGCTCATCGCAGTAGTCAGGTTCCGTGAGTAGTACCTGGAACTCTGTGGTTTTTGGCTTTCTTTGCATGCATAACCTGTATCCTTGTGTTTTTTCTCTGAAGTTTCTTCAGAAGGGGTTATGTTGCTCCGCTGGTGATCTTGGCTCTTTTCCTAAAAGCTTTGGTACGACTGGAGCTGAGTAGGAGGAGCCCGAGCTGGAGGGGCCAGCCAGTCAGCACTCTTTTGATCTGAGGTGACATCCTGATCTGGGGCTCCGCCTACCCATCAGTAATGAATTCCTGTGTCTCCCTCCCTTCCTTCGCTGAAAAGGATTTTACGGTAAGTTCTTACCAAAATCCGTGTTTTGCTGCGGATCCGCGGCGGATTTCGCTGCTGATCCGCGGCGGATCAGCAGCGAAATCAGCCGCGGATGCGCAGCGATATCCGCCGCGGATCAGCAGCGAAATCCGCCGCGGATCCGCAGCAAATACGCTGCGGTTCCGCAGCAAAATCCGCAATGTGTGGCGGATTTCGCTGCGGATCCGCGGCGGATTTCGCTGCAGATCCGCGGCGGATTTCGCTGCTGATCCGTGGCTCATTTCGCTGCTGATCCGCGGCGGATTTCGCTGCGGATGCACGGCGGATTTCGCTGCTGATCCGCGATCGCTGGAGGGATTTCGCTGCTATCCGCGTCGCGCGGATTTCGCTGACTGATTTCGCTGCGACGAGCGGATTTCGCTGCTGATTCCGCGACGATTTCGCTGCGATCCCGACTGATTTTGCTGCGGATTCCGCGGATCCGCAGCGATTTCGCTGCTGATTCGCGGCTGATTTCGCTGCTGATCCGCGGCTGATTTCGCTGCTGATCCGCGGGGTATTCGCGCTGATCCCGAGTTTCGCTGCTGATTCGCTGCGGATCCGCGCGATTTCGCTCTGATCCGCGGCTGATTTCGCTGCTGATCCGCGGTGATTTCGCTGCTGATCCGCGAGATTGCGGCTGATTCGCGAGATTCGCTGCTGATCCGCTGCGCCGATCGAGCTGATTTCGCTGCTGATCGCGAGGATTCGCTGCGATTCCGGGTCGCTGATATTCGCTGCTGATCCGCGGCTGATTTCGCTGCTGATCCGCGGGCTGATTTCGCTGCTGATCCGCGGCTGATTCGCTGCTGATTCCGCGGCTGATTTCGCTGCTGAACGCGGCTGATTTCGCTGCTGATCCGCGGCTGATTTCGCTGCTGATCCGCGCGGATTCGCTCTGATTGCGGCTGATTTCGCTGCTGATCGCGCGGATTCGTGCTGATCGTGCAATCCGCGGCTGATTCGCTGCGGATCCGCGCTGATTTCGCTGCGATCGCGACTGATTCGCTGCGACCGCGCGATTTCGCTGCTGATCGCATGCTGATCCGCACGATACTGCTGATTTCGGCCAGCGTATAGCATACTCGTCGCGTTGTACCGTTTCACTGTTCAACCGACGTGTTGAAAGGCTGTAAACGCTATGACCCTGGGTAAACTAGGTAGGTAGCATAGTTAGTTGAATTACGTGGTGGAATTGTGG
This sequence comes from Oophaga sylvatica, assembly GCA_033576555.1. Taxonomy (NCBI): domain Eukaryota; kingdom Metazoa; phylum Chordata; class Amphibia; order Anura; family Dendrobatidae; genus Oophaga; species Oophaga sylvatica. The sequence goes on from JARQOD010003671.1 coordinate 44,572, forward strand.
TGAAATAGGGATTTCGCTGCTGATCCGCGATTTCGCTCTGATCCGCTGATTTCGCTGCGGATCCGACTGATTTCGCTGCGGATCCGCATGACTGATTCGCTGCTGATCGAGGGATTTCGCTGCTGATTCGCGGCGGATTTCGCTGCTGATCCGCGACTGTTGCTGCTGATTCCTGCGGATTCTGCTGATCCGCGAGTGATTTCGCTGCTATCGCTGATCCGCGGCTGATTTCGCTGCTGATCCGCGCGGATTTCGCTGCTGATGATTTCGCTGCTGATCGCGGAGGATTTCCTGTGATCCGCGAGTTGCGTGATTTGCGGGATTCGCTGCTGATCCGCGGCTGATTTCGCTGCTGATCCGCGGCTGATTTCGCTGCTGATCCGCGGCTGATTTCGCTGCGGATCCGCGTGATTCGCTGCGATCCGCGCGATTTCGCTGCGGATCGCGACTGATTCGCGCGACCGCGGATTTCGCTGCGATCCGAAGCGGATTTTGCTGCGGATCCGCAGCTGATTATCTGCTGATTCATCTGCGCTAGCGGGTATAGCATAACTCGATCGCGTTATGCTATACCGTTACCAGCCGGTCAACGCTACGTGTTGAACGGGCTGGTAAAACGCAATATGAACCCAGCCTTAGGGTTAGAACTAGGGTTAGGGTTAGCATTAGGGTTAAGGTTAGAATTACGGTTAGGGTTGGAATTTGGGTTAGGGTTGGAATTTGGGTTAGGGTTGGAATTTGGGTTAGGGTTGGAATTAGGGTTAGGGTTGGAATTAGGGTTAGGCTTGTAGTTAGGTTTATGGTTAGAGTTGGATTAGGGTTAGGGGTGTGTTGGGGTTTGGGTTTAGGGTTAGGGGTTGTTGGGGTTTGGGTTAGGGTTAGGGGTGTGTTGGGGTTTGGGTTAGGGTTAGGGGTGTGTTGGGGTTAGGGTTGGAGTTAGAATTGAGGGGTTTCCACTATTTATGCACATCAGGGGTCTCCATACGCGACATGGCGCCACCATTGATTCCTGCAAATTTTGTGTTCAAAAAGTCAAACAGTGCTCCCTTTATTCCAAGCCCCGACGTATGCCCAAACAGTGGTTTATCCCCACATATGAGGTATCAGCGTACTCGGGAAAAATTGCACAACAACTTTGGGGGTTCTAATTTCTCCTGTTAACATTGGAAAAAAAATTGGGGACTAAAAATTATTTTTGTGGAAAAAAAATGATTTTATATTTTCACGGCTCTGCGTTATAAACTTCTGTGAAGGACTTGGAGATTCAAAATGCTTATCACACATCTATAGGTTTTCCTTGGGGATCTAGTTTCCAAAATGGGGTCACTTGTGGGGAGTTTCTACTGTTTAGGCACATCAGGGACTCTGCAAACGTAACATGACGCCCGAAGACCATTCCATCAAGTGGGCATTTCAAAACGTCACTACTTCCCATCCGAGCCCTGACGTGTGCCCATACAGTAGTTTTCTCCCACATATGGGATATCAGCATACTCAGGACAAATTGGACAACAACTTTTGGGGTCTAATTTCTCATGTTACCCTTGGGAAAATAAAAAAATTGGGGACTAAAAGATCCTGATTGTGGAAAAAATATGATTTTTTTATTTTCATGCCCGGCGTTATAAACTTCTGTGTAGCCCTTGGGGGTTCAAAGTGCTCACCACACATCTAGATAAGTTCTTTGCCGGGTCTAGTTTCCAAAATGGGGTCACTTGTGGGGAGTTTCTACTCTTTAGGCACATCAGGGGCTCTGCAAACGTAACAAGATGCCCGCAGACCATTCCATCAAGTCGGCATTTCAAAGCGTCACTACATCCCTTCCGAGCCCTGACGTGTGCCCAAACAGTGGTTCCCCCCCACATATGGGGTACTAGCGTACTCAGGAGAAACTGGACAACAACTTTTGGGGTCCAATTTCTCCTGTAACCATTGTGAAAATAAAAAACAGTGGGCTAAAAAATAATTTTTTGAGAAAAAAAAATGATTTTTTATTTTCACGGCTCTGCGTTATAAACTTCTGTGAAGCACCTGGGGGTTCAAAGTGCTTCACTATGCATCTAGATAAGTTCCTTAGGGCGTCTAGTTTCCAAAATGGGGTCACTTGTGGGGGAGCTCCAATGTTTAGGCACACAGGAACTCTCCAAATGCGACATGGCAACCGCTAAATATTCCAGCATATTTTCCATTCAAAAAGTCAAATGGCGCTCCTTCCCTTCTGAGCCCTGCAGTGCGCCCAAACAGTGGTTTATGACCACATATGAGGTATCTGTGTACTCAGGAGAAATTGCCCAACAAATTTTAGGATCCAATTTATACTGTTGCCCTTGTGAAAATGAAAATAACTGAGGCTAAAAGAAAATTTTTGTGAAAAATAAGTACTTTCTTTTATTTACGGATCAATTTGTGAAGCACCTGGGGGTTTAAAGTGCTCACTATGCATCTAGATAAGTTCCTTAGGGGGTCTAGTTTCCAAAATGGTGTCACTTGTGGGGAGCTCCAATGTTTAGGCACACAGGGACTCTCCAAATGCGACATGGCAACCGCTAAATATTCCAGCATATTTTCTATTCAAAAAGTCAAATGGCGCTCCTTCCCTTCTGAGCCCTGCCGTGCGCCCAAACAGTGGTTTATGACCACATATGAGGTATCTGTGTACTCAGGAGAAATTGCCCAACAAATTTTAGGATTCAATTTATACTGTTGCCCATGTGAAAATGAAAAAAACTGAGGCTAAAAGAAAATTTTTGTGAAAAAAAAGTACTTTCTTTTTTTACGGATCAATTTGTGAAGCACCTGGGGGTTCAAAGTGCTCACTATGCATCTAGATAAGTTCCTTAGGGGGTCTAGTTTCCAAAATGAGGTCACTTGTGGGGGAGCTCCAATGTTTAGGCACACAGGGACTCTCCAAATGCGACATAGCAACCGCTAAATATTCCAGCATATTTTCCATTCAAAAAGTCAAATGGCGCTCCTTCCCTTCTGAGCCCTGCCGTGCGCCCAAACAGTGGTTTATGACCACATATGAGGTATCGGTGTACTTAGGAGAAATTGCCCAACAAATTTTAGGATCCATTTTATCCTTATGCCCATGTAAAAATGAAAAAATTGATGCTAAAAGAAAATTTTTGTTGGAAAAATTAAAATGTCCATTTTTTCCTTCCACGTTGCTTTAGTTCCTGTGAAGAACCTGAAGGGTTAATAATCTTCTTGAATGTAGTTTTGAGTAGCTTGAGGGGTGCAGTTTTTATAAGGTGTCACTTTTGGGTATTTTCTGCCATATAGACCCCTCAAAGTGACTTCAAATGTGAGGTGGTCCCTAAAAAAAATGGTTTTGTAAATTTTGCTGTAAAAATGAGAAATCGCTGGTCAACTTTTAACCCTTATAACTTCCTAACAAAAAAAAATGTTCTTCCCAAAATTGTGCTGATGTAAAGTAGACATGTGGGAAATGTTATTTATTAACTATTTTGTGCCACATAACTCTCTGGTTTAACAGAATAAAAATTCAAAATTTGAAAATTACAAAATTTTCAGAATTTTCGCCAAATTTTCATTTTTTTCACATATAAACGCAAAAATTATCGACCTAAATTTACCACTAACATGAAGCCCAATATGTCACGAAAAAACATTCTCAGAATCGCTAGGACCTGTTGAAGCGTTCCTGAGTTATTACCTCATAAAGGGACACTGGTCAGAATTGCAAAAAATGGCAAGGTCTTTAAGGTCAAAATAGGCTGGGTCATGAAGGGGTTAAACTGCACACATACCAAAAAAAAAAAAAAAATATGCTCACCTTCCCTGTGCTTCAGCGCTGTCCCGTTCTGCTGGAGGCCGGGGAAGGAGTGTGGCGTCGGAGTACGCACGTGCCCATACCACGCTGTCCGGCGCCATATTACTGAAGACACCCTGCAAATGTGTCTTCAGTAAAATGGCGCTGGATAGCGTTATGCGCATGTGCGATTCCGTTCGCACTCCTGCCCCGGTCTCCGGTGAGAAGAGAAGCGCTGCGGCAATGCTCCTCCTCGTCAGGTAAGTATATAACAAAAAAAGATATGGTGGTTGAAACCCAACAAGACAGGTAAGTATGTAAATATGCGGTACGCATCCAGTGTCTACGCGTACCGCGATCTACGGCGCCATACACAATCCTCTTACCTGTAACCGCTGGATGCCTTCTTTTGTCTGGAGCCAGACTGTGCAGTCTATAAAGATTTAAAACAGAGTGACGCTCCCAGCGTTATAGATACACACACGTATTCTGTGTGTATCTCAATTCTATCTACTGTAATCTAACCTGTCACTCTGTGGTTAAAATGTGCGCAGCAGAACATTTGCCAGCTTTAAATTTATCTTTCTAAAATATATATATTCTGTATATGTGTTTTGAAGAATTTTTCATTTTAAAACTGTGTAATTGATTTAGAACATTTCTCTATGTAAAAGCTAATGTTACAATCGCACTGCAGTATGATGTAAATCAGATGCTAGGTGTGAAAAATCGGATTGTACGCGCACAAAAAACGCCTGACACTCGCATGACAATTGCATTACACTCATCCAACTCTCCTGCATCAAAATTGGACCGATTTTTAAATCTCTAGTGTGTCTCCAGCCTTACTGTGTATGTAATGGTGGTGTGAGATCAGTGGTTCAAGGTCATTTAAACATCAGTTACTTATTCAAATCTGTGAAAATTGTCTGTTTGCCCACTTTGATGCCAATTCTGATGCCCAGAACCCATTTGGGCCAGGCTATATGGACCTGGGTTTGATGCAGGGCATCACTATCTGTGTATACTTAGTGTGAGATCAGTGGCCCAAAGTCATTTAACTCCTTAACCCCTTCATGACCCAGCCTATTTTGACCTTAAAGACCTTGCCATTTTTTGCAATTCTGACCAGTGTCCCTTTATGAGGTAATAACTCAGGAACGCTTCAACGGATCCTAGCGATTCTGAGATTGTTTTTTCGTGACATATTGGGCTTCATGTTAGTGGTAAATTTAGGTCGATAAGTTTTGCGTTTATTTGTGAAAAAAATGGAAATTTGGCGAAAATTTTGAAAATTTTGTAATTTTCTAAATTTTATTTTTATTCTGTTAAACCAGAGAGTTATGTGGGACAAAATAGTTAATAATTAACATTTCCCACATGTCTACTTTACATCAGCACAATTTTGGGAAGAACATTTTTTTTTGTTATGAAGTTATAAGGGTTAAAAGTTGACCAGCGATTTCTCATTTTTACAGCAAAATTTACAAAACCATTATTTTTAGGGACCACCTCACATTTGAAGTCACTTTGAGGGGTCTATATGGCAGAAAATACCCAAAAGTGACACCATTATAAAAACTGCACCCCTCAAGCTACTCAAAACTAAATTCAAGAAGATTATTAACCCTTCAGGTGCTTCACAGGAACTAAAGCAACGTGGAAGGAAAAAATGGACATTTTAATTTTTCCAACAAAAATTTTCTTTTAGCATCAATTTTTTCATTTTTACATGGGCAACAGGATAAAATGGATCCTAAAATTTGTTGGGCAATTTCTCCTGAGTACACAGATACCTCATATGTGGTCATAAACCACTGTATGGGCGCACGGCAGGGCTCAGAAGGGAAGGAGCGCCATTTGACTTTTTGAATGGAAAATATGCTGGAATATTTAGCGGTTGCCATGTCGCATTTGGAGAGTCCCTGTGTGCCTAAACATTGGAGCTCCCCCACAAGTGACCCCATTTTGGAAACTAGACCCCCTAAGGAACTTATCTAGATGCATAGTGAGCACTCTGAACCCCCAGGTGCTTCACAAATTGATCCGTAAAAAAAAGAAAGTACTTTTTTTTCACAAAAATTTTCTTTTATCCTCAGTTTTTTTTATTTTCACATGGGCAACAGTATAAATTGGATCCTAAAATTTGTTGGGCAATTTCTCCTGAGTACACAGATACCTCATATGTGGTCATAAACCACTGTTTAGGCGCACGGCAGGGCTCAGAAGGGAAGGAGCGCCATTTGACTTTTTAAATAGAAAATATGCTGGAATATTTAGCGGTTGCCATGTCGCATTTGGAGAGTTCCTGTGTGCCTAAACATTGGAGCTCCCCCACAAGTGACCCCATTTTGGAAACTAGACCCCCTAAGGAACTTATCTAGATGCATAGTGATCACTTTGAACCCCAGGTGCTTCACAAATTGATCCGTAAAAAAAAGAAAGTACTTATTTTTCACAAAAATTTGTTTTTAGCCTCAGTTTTTTTCATTTTCACATGGGCAACAGTATAAATTGGATCGTAAAATTAGTTGGGCAATTTCTCCTGAGTACATAGATACCTTATATGTGGTCATAAACCACTGTTTGGGCGCACGGCAGGGCTCAGAAGGGAAGGAGCGCCATTTGACTTTTTGAATGGAAAATATGCTGGAATATTTAGCGGTTGCCATGTCGCATTTGGAGAGTCCCTGTGTGCCTAAACATTGGGGCTCCCCCACAAGTGACCCCATTTTGGAAACTAGACCCCCTAAGGAACTTATCTAAAATGCATAGTGAGCACTTTAAACCCCCAGGTGCTTCACAAATTGATCCGTAAAAAAAAGAAAGTACTTTTTTTTCACAAAAATTTTCTTTTAGCCTCAGTTTTTTCATTTTCACATGGGCAACAGTATAAATTGGATCCTAAAATTTGTTGGGCAATTTCTCCTGAGTACACAGTTACCTCATATGTGGTCATAAACCACTGTTTGGGCGCACGGCAGGGCTCAGAAGGGAAGGAGCGCCATTTGACTTTTTGAATGGAAAATTAGCTCCAATCGTTAGCAGACACCATGTCGTGTTTGGAGAGCCCCTGTGTGCCTAAAGTTTAGAGCTCCCCCACAAATGACCCCATTTTGGAAACTAGACCCCCTAAGGAACTTATCTAGATGCAAAGTGAGCACTTTGAACCCCCAGGTGCTTCACAGAAGTTTATAACGCAGAGCCGTGAAAATAAAAAATCTTTTTTTTTGTCAAAAAATGATTTTTAGCCCACTATTTTTTATTTTCACAATGGTTACAGGAGAAATTGGACCCCAAAAGTTGTAGTCCAGTTTGTCCTGAGTACGCTAGTACCCCATATGTGGGGGGGGGACCATTGGGCACACGTCAGGGCTCGGAAGGGATGTAGTGACGCTTTGAAATGCCGACTTGATGGAATGGTCTGCGGGCATCTTGTTACGTTTGCAGAGCCCCTGATGTGCCTAAACAGTAGAAACCCCCCACAAGTGACCCCATTTTGTAAACTAGACCCCCAAAGGAACTTATCCAGATGTGTGGTGAGCACCTTGAACCCCCAAGTGCTTCACAGAAGTTTATAATGCAGAGCCGTGAAAATAAAAAATCATTTTTATCCTCAAAAACTGATTTTTTTAACCCGCAATTTTTTATTTTCACAAGGGTAACAGGAGAAATTGGACCACAAAAGTTGTTGTACAGTTTGTCCTAAGTAATAAATATTTTGCATTTGAAATTGCCCACTATCCTTTTCTTTTTTGGGATATATATACATTGCAGGAAGGGCCTTTATTACTGACCTTTTGTTTGGGTTATTGTCCTGAGTACACTGGTACCCCATATGTGTGGGGGAAACCACTGTTCGGGCACACGTTGGGGCTCGGAAGGGAAGTAGTAACGTTTTGAAATGCTGACTTTGATGGAATGATCTGCGGGCGTCATGTTAGGTTTGCAGAGCCCCTGATGTGCCTAAACAGTAGAAACTCCCCACAATTGACCCCATTTTGGAAACTAGACCCCGCAAAGAACTTATCTAGATGTGTGGTGAGCACTTTGAACCCCCAAGGGCTACACAGCAGTTTATAACGCCCGGGCATGAAAATAAAAAAAATCATTTCTTCCATAATCAGATCTTTTAGTCCCCAATTTTTTTATTTTCCCAAGGGTAACAGGAGAAATTAGACCCCAAAAGTTGTTGTCCAATTTGTCCTGAGTACGCTGATACCCCATATGTGGGAGAAAACTACTGTATGGGCGCACGTCGGGGCTCGGAAGGAAAGTAGTGACGTTTTGAAATGCCCACTTGATGGAATGGTCTGCGGGCGTCATGTTACGTTTGCAGAGCCCCTAATGTGCCTAAACTGTAGAAACTCCCCACAAGTGACCCCATTTTGGAAACTAGACCCCGCAAATAACTTATCTAGATGTGTAGTGAGCACTTTGAACCTCCAAGGGCTACACAGAAGTTTATAACGCCCGGGCATGAAAATAAAAACATTATATTTTTTCCACAAACATGATCGTTAGTCCCAATTTTTTTATTTTCCCAATGTTAACAGGAGAAATTAGACCCCCAAAGTTGTTGTGCAATTTTTCCAGAGTACGCTGATACTCCATATGTGGGGGTAAACCACTGTTTGGGCATACGTCGGGGCTTGGAATAAAGGGAGCACTGTTTGACTTTTTGAACGCAAAATTTGCAGGAATCAATGGTGGCGCCATGTCGCGTATGGAGACCCCCTGAGGTGCCTAAATAGTGGAAACCCCTCAATTCTAACTCCAACCCTAACCCAACACACCCCTAACCCCAACCCTAACCCCTACACACCCCTAACCCTAAACCAACTCTAACCATAAACCTAACCACAAGCCTAACCCTAATCCCAACCCTAACCCAAAACACCCCTAACATTTATCCTAACTCTAACCCTAACCACAAACCTAACCCTAATCCCAACCCTAACCCCAAAACACCCCTAACACTTATCCTAACTCTAACCCTAACCACAAACCTAACCCTAATCCCAACACTAACCCTAATTCCAACCCTAACCCAAATTCCAACCCTAACCCAAATTCTAACCGTAACCCAAATTCTAACCCTAAGGCAGGGTAAATATTGCGTTTTACCAGCCCGTTCAACACGTAGCGTTGACCGGCTGGTAATGGTGTAGCATAACGCGATCGCGTTATGCTATACCCGCTAGCGCAGATGAATCATCAGATGATTCATCTGCGCTAGCGGTGACGGAGCCCAGACGCTGCAGCCCGTGTACGAGGCTCCGTCACTGAATGACAGCACGTCGCGAACCATGCCACTTTACGGCATGCGTTGCGATGCGCACACAAATGGGGTGAATGGCAGCGTTAACGGACTGCGTTACACCGCGTTATACCGCGGTGAAACGCAGTCCATCTAACGGACTGCCATAATGCAATATGAACCCAGCCTGACCCTGAGGCCCCGTGCACACGTTGCGGATTCTCTTGCTGATTTTTCTAAAATCCGCAGGTAAAATGACCTGCCTTTTACCTGCGAATTTAGCGCGGATTTGCTGCGGTTTTTCCCTGCGGTTTTACAACTATAATGGAATAGGTGTAAAACGGCTGCGGAATCCGCACAAAGAATTGACATGCTGCGGATTTAAAACCACAGCAAATCCGCGCTGAAAAATCCACAGCATGTGCACAGCGGTTTTTTTTACCATTTATTTGCATTGTACTGTACATGGTTTCTAGATCTGCTGTGGATCCGCAGCGCCAAATCCGCTGCGGATCGCAGCGAAATCAGCTGCGGATCAGCAGCGAAATCACGCTGCGGATCAGCAGCGAAATCAGCTGCGGATCAGCAGCGAAATTCCGCTGCGGATCAGCAGCGAAATCCGCTGCGGATCAGCAGCGAAATCCGCTGCGGATCAGCAGCGAAATCGCTGCGGATCAGCAGCGAAATCAGCTGCGGATCAGCAGCGAAATCAGCTGCGGATCAGCAGCGACAATCAGCTGCGGATCAGCAGCGATCGCGCGAATCAGCTGCGGATCAGCAGCGAAATCCGCTGCGGATCAGCAGCGAAATCCGCTGCGGATCAGCAGCGACATCCGCTGCGGATACAGCATGCGAAATCCGCTGCGGATCAGCAGCGAAATCCAGCTGCGGATCAGCAGCAAAATCGGCTGCGGATCAGCAGCGAAATCCGCTGCGGATCAGCAGCGAAATCCGCTGCGGGTACACAGCGAAATGCGCTGCAGATCAGCAGCGAAATCATCTGCGGATCAGCAGCGAAATCCGCTGCGGATCAGCAGCGAAATCTCTGCGGATCAGCAGCGAAATCCTCTGCGGATCAGCAGCGAAATCAGCTGCGGATCAGCATCGAAATCCGCTGCGGATCAGCAGCGAAATCAGCTGCGGATCAGCAGCGAAATCCAGCTGCGGATCAGCAGCGAAATCCGCTGCGGATCAGCAGCGAAATCTGCTGCGGATCAGCAGCGGAGCAGCGAAATCCGCTGCGGATCAGCAGCGAAATCAGCTGGGAACAGCAGCGAAATCCGCAACGTGTGGACAGGGCCTAAAAAGAAAAAAAAAATTCTTTATTTTATTTTTTGTCCCTACCTATGACAGGGGGGGGTTCATTTACTTTTATTTTGATCACTGTGAGAGTTTATCACAGTGATCAAAATAAATTGTTCTTTGAAAGGCGCACTGCGCATGCGCCCGCCATTTTCCAAGATGGCGGCGCCCATGAAGAGTCCCGGGCGGACGCCGGGACGGATCAAGAGGCCGCAGAAGACCGGAGGAGGTGAGCACAGGCGTGGGGGGTAATCGGAGGGCGGGGGGGAGCGGAGCACACGGGAGGGGAGACGATCGGACCGGCCAGCAGATGATAGTAATGGCGGTGACCGTTCGCCGCCATGAATCGGCCGCGGCGGCCGATCACCACCGTTACTCGGTGTGGGTAGGGTGGGAACACAGTGTCCAGCCATGGCCGATGCTATTGCAGCATCTACCATGGCTGGATTGTAATATTTCACCACTTTTCAGTGGTGAAATATTACTAATCGCTCTGATTTGCTGTTTGACTTTTAACAGCCAATCAAGAGCGATCGTAACCACGTGGGGTTAAGCCAACCCCCACTGTGGTGATGCGCAAGGGGTCCTGTGCCTGCGGGTCGGGTGACCTTTCAGTGATTTCGGTCACCCGACCTGCAGGAACATGATTTATAGCATGACGACTACGTTGGCGTCATGGGTCGGGATGGCACAGGCTTTCATGACGCCACGTAGGCGTCATGGGTCGGGGGAAGGGGTTAAAAACATCTGTTACTTATTCAAATCTGTGAAAATTGGCTGTTTGCCCACTTTGATGCCAATTCTGATGCCCAGAACCCATTTGGGCCAGGCTGTATGGACCTGGGTTTGATGCAAAGCATCACTATCTGTGTATACTTAGTGTGAGATCAGTGGCCCAAAGTCATTTAACCCCTTAAAAACAACTGTTACTTATTAAAATCTGTGAAAATTTGCTGTTTTCCCACTTTGATGCCAATTCTGATGCCCAGAACCCATTTGGGCCAGGCTATATGGACCTGGGTTTGATGCGGGGCACCACTATCTGTGTATACTTAGTGTGAGATCAGTGGCCCAAAGTCATTTAACCCCTTAAAAACAACTGTTACTTATTAAAATCTGTGAAAATTTGCTGTTTTCCCACTTTGATGCCAATTCTGATGCCCAGAACCCATTTGGGCCAGGCTGTATGGACCTGGGTTTGATGCAGGGCATAACTATCTGTGTATACTTAGTGAGATCAGTGGCCTAAAGTGGTTTAACCCTTTCATTAACGCCCTCTGGTGCCCACTTTGATGCCCATTTTTGTGCCAGTTTTATAATTTTTGGCGCCGATTTTAAGTGTATTTACATCAGGGCACCTCGCTGCATTGTTTTTTATTATTGTGATGCTTATTTTTTGTTGTTAACCCCTTAGTGTCAGCCAATTTGCAGCTTAATGACCGGGCTAATTTTTACAATTCTGACTACTGTCACTTTATGAGGTTATAACTCTGGAACACTTTAACGAATCCCGCTGATTCTGAGATTGTTTTTTCATGACATTTTGTACTTCACGTTAGTGGTAAATTTTTTTTGATATGACTTGAGTTTATTTATGAAAAAAACGGAAATATGGCGAAAATTTAGGAATTTTCAAACTTAAAATTTTTATGCCCTTAAATCAGAGAGATATGTCACACAAATTTCTTAATAAATAACATTTCCTGCATGTCTAATTTACATCTGCACAATTTTAGGAACAATATTTTTTTTGTTACAAAATTATAAGGGTTAAAATTTAACCAGCGATTTCTCATTTTTACAATACCATTTTTTTAGGGACCACATCACATTTGAAGTCACTTTGAGGGGTCTATATGATAGAAAATACCCAAAAGTGACACCATTCTAAAAACTTCACCCCTGAAGGTGCTCAAAACCACATTCAATAAGTTTATTAACCTTTACGTGCTTCACAGGAACTGAAGCAATGTGGAAGGAAAAAAATAACATTTAACTTTTTTTTGTAAAAAATTTACTTCAGAACCATTTTTTTTATTTTCGTAAGTGTTAAAAGAAGAAATGAACCACAAAATTTGTTGTCCAATTTATCCTGAATACGCTGATACCCCATATGTGGAGGTAAACCACTTTTTGGGCGGACTAGAGCCCCTGATGTGCCTAAACAGTGGAAACCTCCAACAAGTGACCCCATTTTGGAAACTAGACCCCTTAGGAACTGATCTAGATGTGTGGTGAGCACTTTCAACCTCCAAGTGCTTCACAGAAGTTTATAACGCCGTGAAAATAAAAAATCATTTTGTTCCTCAAAAATGATTTTTTAGCCCGCTTTTTTTATTTTCCCAAAGGTAACAGGAGAAATTGGACCCCCAAAGTTGTTGTGCAATTTTTCCTGAGTACGCCGATACCTCATATGTTGGGGTAAACCACTGTTTAAGCGCACGGCAGAACTCGGAAGGGAGGGAGCGCCATTTGACTTTTTGAACGCCACGTCGTGTTTGGAGACCCCCTGATGTGCCTAAAGAGTGGAAACCCCTCAATCCTAGCTCCAACCCTAATCCCAACACACCCCTAACCCTAATCCTAGCCCTAATTCCAACCCTAATTGTATCCCTAACACTAATTCTAACCCTAACCCTAATTGTAACCCTAACCCTAATTCCAACCCTAATTCTAACCCTAACCCTAATTATAACCCTAACTCTAATTATAACCCTAATGGAAAAATGAAAATAAATACAATTTCTTTATTTTATTATATTTCCCTAACTAAGGGGGTGATAAAGGGGGGGGGGGTTATTTACTATTTTTTTTATTTTGATTGCTGTGATAGGGTTTATCACAGTGATCAAAATGTACTTTCACTGAATGAATGAATCTGCCGGCCAGCAGATTCGTCGGGCGCACTGTGCATGCGCCCGCCATTTTCTTTAACAGGAAGAAGACGCTGGGAGGCTGGGAGCTGCGGGAGGACAGGAGGTACACCGGGAGGTACGGGGGGCACATCGGAGGACCTGGGGACCCTATTTCTCTCCCCTCCGATGTGCGATCACATCAGAGGGGAGAAAAATTACATGCAGGATCGTGGCTTTTTTTTTTTCTGCGCCCGCCATTTTCTTTGCCGGAGAAGACGCTGGGAATCTCCAAGAGACATCGGAGGACAGGGGGGGGACACCGGGAGGCACGGGGGACAGATCGTGGGTCCCGGGGACCCTATTTCTCTCCCCTCTGATGTGAGCACATTAGAGGAGAGAGAAATTAAATAGAGAATTGCGGCTTTTTTTTTTTGCGGTCGCCGTTATAGGGTTAGTAACGGCGATCGCAAAAGTGGGGACGGTAAAAACCGACCCGAATCATGTTCTCTGGGGTCTCGGCTACCCCCAGTAGCCGAGACCCTGGAGGAAATCCGACTCTGGGGGGCGCTATACACTCTCACTTTTAAGAACCCTTAACTACCGCCGTTAAAAGGCGTATCGGCGGTCGTTAAGGGGTTAAACCTATAAAAAACAGAAAAAAGTTTGCCGAATAAGAAACCAACTTCAGCCCCGAATAAGAAACTGAACGAATAAGAAACCAACTTCAGCCTCGTTAAAATTATTAGGTCAGATTTGAGGTCATCTATGAAGGAGGATCTGATGGAGGCATGTTATGAATGTGCTAGAGATGGTTTCTGAGCAGAGGCTCCCTCTGGTGGTTACAGACAGTACTGAACAGGGTGGATTTGATTTAAATCAAACTGATTTAAATCATGATTTAAATCACGATTTAAATCACTAGTCAGTAAGGCTTGATTTAAATCAGTGATTTAAATCAAAGTTTCTACCTTTACGGCCTGCTGCCATTATAAGGAAAGAATGTAATAAACCTCAGATCGTACACACAAACAGATCCAGACTTGTCTGTCTGTGGCTATGCTGCAGTATTGTGCTCAAAGTTTCACGTTCATTTTCTTGTCTGCTTGCCCTTCCTCCTCCTCACACTTAGATTCACATTCTTTTTGTGTTGTGCAGATCTATTCCACTCCAAACAATCAGAAACATATTGTCTAACTTCTTGGACTTGGCACTGAAGGGGTTGATTCTGTATTCATATAGGTTTGTAGAACAATAGGATTAAGGTCTTTTTCTCAACTCTGTTCATGTTGTAACATTTTTGCCGTTAAGAAGAGGCTGGGACCTCTGCGGAGTCAAATTCAGTTTTGAGAACTGCGTAAGTAAAGCGAGCGTCTGTGATAATATAGGAGAGAAACTGCCCACTAATCCTACAGAAACCTCTGGAAGAGCATGGCATTGTGAATGTTACACATATACAGCCTTTATTCTACTGAGTTAAACAACTCAGCTTTATCTCATGATGGAAGAACCTTTGGATGGTAAAATATTTTCCTCAAAAAGCAGTTTATTGAAAAAAATCCGATTTAAATCAAAAAAATCTGATTTAAATAAAAAAAATCCGATTTAAATCAAAAAAATCCGATTTTTTGATTTTTTTAAAAAATCATTGATTTTTATCCACCTGGTACTGAACCTTTCAGCGAGGAATGGCAATCTGGGATCACGGACTGGTCTGATATAAGGGAGGTTCCCTCCCATGATGGTTGCCGTTGATCAATTGTTCTTGTCTCAATTGTGGTTCCTGGTTCATTTGGAAGTTTGCTGAGTCTTGCCTGCATCTTCTGCTATCAGATAAGATATTTCTGCTTTTATTTTTGTGCTTGCTTTTTGCATTGTTCCCTGCACTTCTGTGGAGGTCAGCCAGGTCCCCTCCGGGGGCTTGTGCTCCTCTCAGTTTATCTGGAGCCACTGTTTGTTCATTTGCTTTTTCCTGTTTTTTCAGTGGCTGCGGCTTAGTTTTGTTACACCAGAGATCTGATTAGGTGGTAGAGATCGTGTGATCTCAGGTGTTTTTGCAATCAGAAGAGTTGGTATTTTTTAGGTTTTTTTTTTGATTTCAGTGAGTATCCTTTCCTGTACTTTTCTGTCTAGACAGATTGGGCCCCAGCGTTTGCTCGTTCTATTTTCTGTCTGTGTCCGTGCTTCTTCTTGTCTAACCGCCATTACATGTTTGGGGGCTTCCTATTTTCTTTGGGGATCTGCTCCGGGGCAGATAGCTTTCATCTTTCTGCCTTTAGGTGTAGTTATCTCTTAGGCTGTGACGAGGCGTCTAGGATCAACGTAGGAACGCTCCACGGCTACCTCTAGTTGTGTGGTTAGTTCAGGTTACTGCAATCCAATAGGTTCCAGCCTCTCTGGTGTATTGCCATTTTTGCTTATTCTCCTCAGCTACTAAAACTTAACAGAGGCAATTCTATTTCTTATAACAAATTCATAGACTGCACAAATGTTATTTAGTATGTTTTTGTTGAAATATGTCTTATATTCTAGGTTCTTCAAAGTTGCCACCCTTTGCTTTGATGACTGCTTTGCACACTCTTGGCATTCTCTTGATGAGCTTCAAGAGGTAGTCACCGGAAATGGTCTTCCAACAAACTTGAAGGAGTTCCCAGAGATGCTTAGCACTTGTTGGCCCTTTTGCCTACACTCTGCGGTCCACCTCACCCAAGACCATCTCGATAGGGTTTAGGTCTGGTGACTGTGGAGACCAGGTCATCTGGCGTAGCACCCCATCACTCTTCCTCTTGGTCAAATAGCCCTTACACAGCCTGGAGGTGTGTTTGGGGTCATTGTACTGTTGAAAAATAAATGATGGTCCAACTAAACGCAAACTGGATGGAATAGCATGCGGCTGCAAGATGCTGTGGTAGCCATTTTGGTTCAGTATGCCTTCAATTTTGAATATATCCACAACAGTGTCACCAGCAAAGCACCTCCACACCATCACACCTCCTCCTCCATGCTTCACGGTGGGAACCAGGCATGTAGAGTCTATCCGTTCACCTTTTCTGCATCGCACAAAGACACGGTGGTTGGAACCAAAGATCTCAAATTTGGACTCGTCAGACCAAAGCACAGATTTCCACTGGTCTAATCTCCATTCCTTGTGTTCTTTAGCCCAAACAAGTCTCTTCTGCTTGTTGCCTGTCCTTAGCAGTGGTTTCATAGCAGCTATTTTACCATGAAGGCCTGCTGCACAAAGTCTCCTCTTAACAGCTGTTGTAGAGATGTGTCTGCTGCTAGAACTTTGTGTGGCATTGACCTGGTCTCTAATCTGAGCTGCTTTAAACCTGCGATTTCTGAGACTGGTGACTTGGATAAACTTATCCTCAGAAGCAGAGGTGACTCTTGGTCTTCCTTTCCTGGGGCGGTCCTCATGTGAGCCAGTTTCTTTTCTTTGTAGCGTTTGATGGTTTTTTCAACTGCACTTGGGGACACTTTCAAAGTTTTTCCAATGTTTCAGACTAACTGACCTTCATTTCTTAAAGTAATGACGGCCACTCGTTTTTCTTTACTTAGCTGCTTTTTTCTTGCCATAATACAAATTCTAACAGTCTATTCAGTATGACTATCAGCTGTGTATCAACCAGACTTCTGCACAACACAACTGATGGTCCCAACCCCATTTATAAGGTCAGAAATCCCACTTATTAAACCTGACAGAGCACACATGTGAATTGAAACCCATTCCCGGTGACTACCTCTTGAAGCTCATCAAGAGAATGCCAAGAGTGTGCAAAGCAGTCATCAAAGCAAAAGGTGGCTACTTTGAAGAACCTAGAATATAATACATATTTTCAGTTGTTACACACTTTTTTGTTAAGTATACAATTCCACATGTGTTAATTCATAGTTTTGATGCCTTCAGTGTGAATTTACAATTTTCATAGTCATGAAAGTACAGAAAAATCTTTAAATGAGGTATGTCCAAACTTTTGGTCTGTACTGTATACTAATAAATATATATATATATATATATAAATATATATATATATATGTAATCGATATTACATAGTGTATTACATATTTACAATATATTAGTTTTTTGTGTTCTTAAGTTGTATTCCAATAAATATATATTATGTTCTATCTAAATATTTTGATTATTGTATCATAATAATGATTAAATGTATGATGTTCACATTGTACTACAATAAATTTTTCACATAAATATAAGCAATATATGTCGGAGTCGATGTAAAGGAAATTGAGGAGTCGGAGTCGCAGGTTTGGTTTACCGACTCCTCATCCCTGCGTGTAGAACATGTGTGCGATTCTCGACAGACAAAAAATCAGACAGGGCTATTTTATTAGTTTTTTTCAGTGTGTCTGACTCCGGTGGCGCATGTCTCAGCTCTAATAAAACTTGTGTGAAGCAAGCCGCCCCTTCTAGTCAGGACAATACAAGACAGTCTGCTCAGTGCAATGCAAGTGATTTGGCGAGGCAGGACACAATGGTACAGAGTCGTATAATCATAATTCATCGATCCGTTGAAAAGGCGAATCACGGTCACAGTGTTAAGAGAAATATTAGAGTTGAAGTTCATGGTTGGGGATTCATAAAACTGTTATGTATATCGCAAAA
>JARQOD010003672.1:0-62387 GCA_033576555.1 Oophaga sylvatica
AATCCCACTGAGTGGGCTAAGTTAATTTCCTTTCAGTGCTGACACCGGGCAGGTTCAAAAGCTTTATCCTGCAGATTAACCCCATGTCTGCAGGTTATTAGCATTATTATACATGACAGGTTCCCTTAAAGGGAATCTGTCACCCTAAATTGGCGGGATATTTTTTTTTTAAATCAGATGATTTTTATTTAAAAATTGTCACCATGAAACTTTGACAGTACATTTAACTTTAGCAATAATATAAACCGTATTCAACCTGACAGGCAATATAACTATTCTTACATCCTAAGTCCCCTACCCTCCCCCCCTCCCCCCTAAACCCGTCCCTTTAAATCATTGCACATATCACACACCATGTCACATTTTGAATCCTTTTTTTCGAGAGAAACCACTTACGATCCCTGTTTAAAGTACCAACTCAGAGGGTCAAGGGCGCGTAGGCAGACGCATTCTTTCTCTCATAAGAGCCTCTGAAGCCAGGCCCGGGTGCTCCATCCAGCCACCCCACACATTCTCAAACTGCATGTGTTGACCTCTTTTCGCATATATGTTCTGTTCCATCATAACAATAAAGTTGACCTTATTAATCAGTTCTTGTCTAACTGGTGCTTTGTCATCTAACCAGTGGGCCGCATGAGCTTTCTGGCAGCATATAGGATTCTGGCTATGGTCAGCTTCCCCCACTCATCAACCGCGATATCCTCCATGCACCCCAATACACACGTCAGCGGGTTCCTTATAAGATCCACTCCCATTACCTCCTGAGTCAAATTAAGTGTTTGTACCCAAAAGTTCTGTAGGCAGGGCAGGAGCACATCATTGTAGGAGATCTGCCCCATCCTCAGAGCAGCGCGGACAGCAGGAATCCCTCCTCAGGCCCGCCTCTTCATCCAGACCGGAGTCCTGTATACCCTATGTGTTAGGCCCTGAGTTGTGAGACTCTCCTGGCTTCACTCATAGAGACCTTGGGATGAATTGTAATACGCTCTCCCCCACGAGAGTCGAGATTGGTCCCACATCCTCTTCCCATTTTTCTCTGGACTTACCCGGGTGCCGTACCAGGAATGAATCCAAAAAAACCCCTATATACGAGGAGATGAAACCCTTAGTGCCCCTTAGTGACCCTATAAGATTCACCATCGCATCTGATTGCACCACTATTCTTGATGTTTTAAGCTGTCGTTTTGATTGCATGCCGCAGCTGCAAATATTGAAAAAAGAGGGATTGACTCAGAGGGAACTCCTTCCTGATCTCCTCAAAAGTCTTAAGCATGCCGCCAACCAACAGCTGTGACACAAACCATATCCGACCCTTCTCCATTGAGCAAATCCCCTCAGACGCATTAACTCCCCAGTCTCTGGTAAAAACCAAACCGACGAGAAGCGCGTGAGCTCCGTAATGCCCCTCCATTGTCTAACTCTTTGCCAAATCTTGTCCACCATAGCGATCGTCGGACCCTTTTTAGGGTTCCCGGGAACCTACCAGCCTCTAGACTAGCAAACGCGGACCTCTGCCCACTATAAACCCAATGAGCTTCCAGCCGACGTAGATTAGGGGGTAAGATTGAGCCGTTCATATTCCTCCAATTTAGCAGAGATTACAATGCCCAAATATTTAAACTCACTAACCACCCTCAAGGGGTCCCAGGGTCTAGCACTAGGGAGCAGCAGAGCCACGGGAAGCAACAACGGATTTATCCCAGTTGATAGTCAGTCCAGAAATAGAGCCGAATTTACTAATAACTGCCATAGCCGAACTTAGGGAGTCGCTCGGGTCAGCCAGAAACAGTAGCACATCATCCGCATATAAGGCCACTTTCTCTACGTGGGAGCCATATTGGAATCCCCGAATATCTGTGGTACCAGGGAAACTTGGCTAACGGTTCTACACGTCGCAAACAGCAGGGGGGACAGGGGGCACCCCTGCTCGTTCCCCTATGTAGGGAGAAACTCTCAGACAGCAGACCATTAACCCGTATTTTAGCACTAGGGGATGTATATAGCAAACGTACCCAACCCACAAACAGATCACCAAATCCCATGGTTTTCATTACCGCCCACAAATACCTCCACTCCACACTGTCGAACGCCTTAGCGGCATCCAGGGAAACTATTACTCTCTGTCCCACATTATCCGCCCTCGCCTGCATGTTTAAGTATAATCGCCGGAGATTTATAGCTGTGGATTTATTGGGCATAAACCCTGACTGGTCTTGGTGAATTAGGGATTCGATGACCTTGTTAAGTCGGTTCGCCAGCATTTTGGCCAATAACTTAATGTCAGTGGTCAACAAAGAGATCGGACGATATGAAGCTGGATCCGTCAAATCTTTCCCTGCTTTGGTAGGACAACAATTATCGCCTCTCGCATGGACCCGGGGCAGCTCCCCCCCGCCAAACTCGCAGTGTAAACCTCCATCAACTTGGAAGCAACACCTCTTTGTATTTTTTGTAGACTTCTCCTGGGATACCGTCCCCCCCTGGGCTTTGTCACTAGGTACAGAGGCCAGAGTGGCCTCAAGTTCCTCCATATCAAAGGGCCCTCAAGAAGCCTCTGCTCCGCTAGTGAGAGTCGTGGAAGCTGCACCCCCACTAAAAAGTTATCAATTTCCTCCTCCGATGGCTGCACATGTGACTGGTACAGATTTGAGTAAAATCCCATCATTACCTCCAGTATGGCCCTACTGCCTGTATGCTCACATCCGTCTTTCCCCTTTAATTTAGTGATATACGCCGATTCCCTTTGGGCCGCCACCACCCTGGACAGAAGGTGACCCGCTCTCTCTCCCTCCTCGAAAAACTTCATTGTGCAGAACAGCCTTTTCCTCTCCGCAGTTTTCATAGTCATATTACAAACCTCTCTCTGCGCTGATCTCAAACGTTCCCGGGCCTCAGGGGTTTGCTCCTCAATTAGTGCCGCCTCTGCTCCCTCTAATGACCTAATCAACTCCTGGTCTCTCCTGCCCGTTTCGGTTTTAACTTGCGATATGTTTTTAATGCACAACCCTCTGAAGTAAGCCTTCATGGCTTCCCATACCATCAATACCGAAGCCGAGCCCATATTAATTTTAAAGAACTCTGTCAGGTCATCCCCCACATGGCCGTCCAGATCAATCAGCTGGAGCCAGAACGGATTTAGCCTCCACAGGGGTCTCCTGGAAAACTCAGAGCCCTGCCCCTGAAGCACCACACACATAGGCGAGTGATCCGACAGAGTTCTAGCCAAATAAGTTACCTCACCCACTAGACTTAGCATCGGACCATTCCCCAGGGCCAGATCAATCCTGGACAGCGAGGCAGAGGCGGAGAGAAGCAGGAGTACTTATAAGTTCCGGGGTGATGGGTTCTCCATATGTCTATTAGTGCAGTCTCTTTCAGAACCGCCCCAAAGGGGGTGCAATTACCACCCAGTCTCAGTGCCTCCCGACCACCTCTGTCCCAATGGGCATCAGGAACATTGTTGAAGTCACCAATTATCAGAAAGGGAACCCCCGGGAAATCGCCCACTACCTCCATGACCTTGTGCAGCACTTTCCCACAATACGGCGGAGGGATATATATCGAGATCAGTAGCATCAGTATACCAGACAATTTACATAGCAAGCATACGAACCGTCCCAGCGGGTCTATAATCACTTGACACTGTTCAAAAGGTATACCTGTGCGAACAAGAACACTGACCCCCCGTGAGTATGTGGAATATGTTGCATGATACCCCTCCTGCAGCCATCTTTTTTTAAGAAGATGCGTTCTACTCTATATCAAGTGGGTTTCTTGCAAGCATATGACTGCAGGTTTGGCATCAAGCAAGAAAGTAAACATTGCCTGTCTTTTTACTCCGGACGCCAACCCTCTAACGTTCCAACTTATTATTTTTATTTTATCCGCCATTACCCTGCAACCCCAAATACCGTGTCATCCATTTCCTCATTTGTGAATTAGTAAGGCTGTCTCCACTCGAACCTGTGTGACATAGACAATAGTTTAACATTCCCCCCACCCTCCACCCCCCCTCACACACAATACCCAACTTCACCCAACTCAAGCTTTCCATCTCCTCCAGGTGTCACGGAGGAGAGGGCGTACTTTATCCGATTCAGAGTATCCACTTCACCGAAGCAAACCCGCTTTACTCCCCAAACTGGGAGTAGCATATGGCTAGTGATTGCAGCCAAACAATACTCAACAGTTAACCATAAAACATTCACATTTAGCTTTCTGTTAAATACATTTAACATGTCCAGAACACATGAACTAGAAAAAGGTAGGAAAATTTCTCCCCCTCCCCCTCCAATGCACAGCAAGATTATTTCCCAAAATGAGAGGGAGGGTCTTCCTCCTGAGAAAAAGGTATTCAGGAGGGAAGAGCGGATATATGTAAGATCCCGTCCCGATTAAAGGACAAGACCTGTCCCGATTAAAGGACAAGTCAGCTCAGTCAGCCAGCGGAGCCTTTAGAATTTGCCTTGCGGAGACGCGTCTCGTTGCTGTCCATCCAGTTAAGGGCCTCCTTTGCATCCGGGAAGAAATGGACAGTGTCCCCGTCTACCACTCTCAGTTTAGCCGGATATATCATTGAGTACGGCACACCCAGGGCTCTCAACCTCTTCTTAATGTCAACGAATTTGGCCCTCTGCTTTTGAACCTCCATAGAGAAGTCCGGGTAAATGGAAATCCTGGAGCCGTTGATTTTCAGGTCCGGATGATTCTTGGAAAAGCGAAGAATAGCATCCCTGTCCCGATAATGCAGAACCTTGACAAGCACTTGTCTTGGAGGACGGCCAGGGGGGAGGGGGAATGCGGGGACACGGTGAGCTCCTTCCACGGCATATAAACGGGACAGGTTGTTCTGGCCAATAGTGTTCAACAGCCACTGTTCAAAGAACTCGGTGGGTGCAGAGCCTTCCGTTTTTTTCCGGCACCCCAATAATCTGCACATTGTTATGTCTTGACCTATTCTCTAGGTCATCAGTCTTTGCCTGCACAGCTGACATTGCAGTGGCCATACGCTGATGCTGCTTGTCAGATTTTGCAATAGTATCTTCCACAGTGCTAATACGTTTCTCAGCTTCCCCCATCCTCTCCTTAGTGACATGCATGGAGTGCTGTAACTTAGACATGCTGGCCTGCAGGACCCCAAGCTGTGCTGCCACCTCAGTAATATCAAACAAAGAAGAAAAACTTGCCTATATTAATAGCTACTTAGCAATAAATGAACATCAAAAAAAGGAGCTATTATACTAAAAAAATACAAATTTTATTGAGACATAAATGACACATAATGGTTTAAAAAATGGAGGAGACTGAATGCAAAAAAAAGGGCAAAGACTGGAAATGTATATGATTTAACCCAAAATCAGAAAACATTAATTAAATGAGATCAACACATCAAAAAGTGTGTATATAGCATAGGGACCACAGCATGTTACATATGAAAATCAAGTTCAAATAACACAGTATACAGGCTTAAAACAGCCTCTCAAAATTTAATCACTTGTGTGTGAAAAGGGTTAACATCTACTATGTAAATTAGTCAGAGGCATACTGAGCAAAGTGGCCCCACATGCAATGAGGATGTGTGCTGCTAAGGAAATGCAGACATGCAAAGATCAAAGGGTTAACATCAATTATGTTAATGAGTCAAAGGCATACTGAGCAAAGTGTCCCTGTAAACACTAAAGATATATACCGCTAGGGAAATGCAATTGTGCAAAGGGAAAACAAAGCCTAAGGATCAAAATATGGTAAATTAAGATGCCAAGACTTACCTACCAGCCTGCTGTAGCACCCGACGCGCGTTTCGCGTTAGCTTTTTCTTAGGGAGCGTGGCTTTGTTTTCCCTTTGCACACTTGCATTTCCCTAGCAGTATATATCTTTAGTGTTTACAGGGACACTTTGCTCAGTATGCCTTTGACTCATTAACATAATTGATGTTAACCCTTTGATCTTTGCATGTCTGCATTTCCTTAGCAGCACACATCCTCATTGCATGTGGGGCCACTTTGCTCAGTATGCCTCTGACTAATTTACATAGTAGATGTTAACCCTTTTCACACACAAGTGATTCAATTTTGAGAGGCTGTTTTAAGCCTGTATACTGTGTTATTTGAACTTGATTTTCATATGTAACATGCTGTGGTCCCTATGCTATATACACACTTTTTGATGTGTTGATCTCATTTAATTAATGTTTTCTGATTTTGGGTTAAATCATATACATTTCCAGTCTTTGCCCTTTTTTTTGCATTCAGTCTCCTCCATTTTTTAAACCATTATGTGTCATTTATGTCTCAATAAAATTTGTATTTTTTTAGTATAATAGCTCCTTTTTCCTTTTTTTGATGTTCACCTCAGTAATAGTAGTGTGAGAGTGCATTGCCAGCTTGAACAAGTCTTTTAATGTGGGCTCCTCTGGGATCACCATCCCCCCCATTTGCCGCTTACATTCCTCCATCTCACCTCTCTCCCATTTCATAGTTCCTTGGTCTTCCTCCCGGCTTTCGCAGTCACTCTCCTCACCATCCTCCACACCAGATTCCTCTGGCTCCTCTGCACTCCCCGCAGGCCCCCTCTGACCTCTACCTGCACTTGCCGGACACAGCTTATCTTCCTCCAGCCTGGCGAACCTCCGCAGTTTAGACACTGCATCTGACCTGCTGGGGATTCCCCCATCCTCCTCCAGGCCCGCCATCAATACATCTTCTCCACCGGCGCCATCTTGTGCCTTCTTCTCCGACTCGCCTGCTGGCCTTTTGCCTCCTTTCTTCCCAGCCATTTGCTTGTGCACTCCTGATTTACAGAGCCTGTGGTCAGGGTCAGCACCCTCTCCAAGGAATGTGAATTTAACAGCTAAATAGTGGCTGCAATCTATCAAACTGTCATATATCCAGCGGGAGCTCCTGCTGCACGCGTCTGCTCACATCTCCCTCAGGCCACGCCCCAAATTGGTGGGATATTTAAATGATGGCAGTCAGGTCAGATGGACGGTGTTTTGGGTACTTGCCTTAACATGTTGTTCGCCGCTGTCTCCATTATTTCTGGGAATTGTAGTCGTTGCCCTCCATATAACGCGCCTGCGCATTGCAATCTTGAATTGCGCACGTGCAGTATGCTTTGCCCGCAGATTGCAATGCGCAGGCGCATTATATGGAGGGCAACGACTACAATTCCCAGAAATAATGGAGACAGCGGCGAACAACATGTTAAGGCAAATACCAAAACACCGCCCATCTGACCTGACTGCCATCATTTAAATATCCCGCCAATTTAGGGTGACAGATTCCCTTTAAATGGTACTGTCAGGGTGTCGGTGGCAGTGAAGCGGTTAAATGGCTGCAATCGGAGCTCACTCCACAGACCCGCACTTGGCATCCTCCATGCATGAACATGAGCTATCAGGAAGGGGTTAAAAAGCCTTATCACATGACGTCAGAATGCCCGGGACGGGTATCCTAGGCTCAAGGGCTCAACGACAGTAAAATGCTAGGTGGTCCGCTCTTCATGGGGTCTGATCAGAATGATATAAGTGGGATGGTGACACAGGTGTTGGCCCTGCAGGGACATCAGGCAGCACAAAGGTGATAATAATCAGTGTACGTCTCCCTTAAAGGGTTGTTTGTTCAGTAGAATATGTATTATGGGGCTTTTCTGTGGAGTCTGACCAGACAATCTCTCCTTGGCTCCCCGTGTACATCAGTAAGCGCCCGTGACCCCGGTGCCTGCTCTCTAGCGTCCTCTTATATTACACATTGATAGGCAGTAACCGCTGTGTACCGGGGGCTCCCACAACACCGTCCTCCCGAGCGCTGTGACTTCATCCGTTAGCTGCACATGTGCACTTTCCTCCTTCATAGAAAAAATGAACTTTCCGCGCACTTGCTGCCTATTTTTGTGTTTATATCGAGGCGAATGTTGAGATTTAACTCTGTTTAAAGAATAAAAACAAAGATAGTGAAAATGGCAATGTACATGAGTGGTAAAATATAGTAGTATGTAGGCAATCAACCAAAAAAGCTACCACAAACATGGATGCCTATGGACAAAAATGACGAACTGCTAAAGACATAGCCAGAAACAAGAAGAAAAAGCAGTCATAAGGTCTGATAAAAATATAGTTTTATTCAAATATCTAAAATGTTCAGATAGAATGACATAAGTGGGGGAAATACAATCTCATGATGCACATAATACGTAACACGGGCTGTAAGAACAGCAGGAACACCGCATGTATACTATAGTATAATCAGCCACACAAAGGCACAATTTACTAAAGCCACAGAAACATCATGTGGTGCCAACTACACAAAAAACAGCATGTGCTGAGTAAGGTAAGTACAAGTAATAAATAGAGGCATCCGCAGATGAATAAATACAGCGGACCTGCGCATTACTTTGATAAATATCCACAATATTTCTATCACTGCCACTAATTGTATTTCCCCCACTTATGTCATTCTATCTGAACATTTTAGATATTTGAATAAAGAATAAAACCGCAGTAACTCGTCTGTTAATAGGAGGACGGCAGGTTCTCTCCTCTTAGTGATCCCAGAGGATCCTGTCCAGGAGGGAGGCCGTGTCCTCATGGTGACATCATGAGCTCTCAACAATCACTGGTAAATGGTCACCGTCCTTCCCCCAATCTCCTTAACGTGAATTAGGAGATAAGAAACCGCTGAATAGAAATGTGGAGCTTTCTCCAGCTCCTCTGTGGTTCCATCCCTGGTGGAGGGAAACTTGGAGAAGTTGTGTTTCTTAGTGCGGCTCCTCCATCTGACTGACGAGGGTCTTCTCTGCCCTCTCCTCAGGGTCCTCATCCTCCGGGTGCAGAGCAGAGAGCATTAGGCTTTGTCCTCGCTGATTATCACTTCATTCTTGGGGCCACAATGTGCCGGGACCTCGGTACCGGCGGTGAGGACCACAACAATGTAATTTAGTCCCTGATACATAAACCTAGAATTACCGGTCCTGAGAAACGTGTCTCATGTACAGTCATGGGCAAAAGTTTTGAGAATGACACAAATATTAATTTTTACAAAGTCTACTGCTTCACTTTTTCTAATGGCAATTTGCATATACTCCAGAATGTTATAAAGAGTGATCAGCTTAACAGCAATTACTTGCAAAGTCAATATTTGGCTAGAAAATGAACTTTATCCCCCAAAACACATTTCAACATCATTGCAGCCCTGCCTTAAAAGGACCAGCTAACCTCTTTTCAGTGATTGCTCCATTAACACAGGTGTGGGTGTTGTGAATGGGTTTGAGATGAGTTCTGAGCAGAGGCTCCCTCTGGTGGTTACAAGCGGTACTAGTGAGGATTGTGAGGACTGGGAATCAGGTGTTACTGATTGGTCTTATATAAGGGAGTCATTTTCCCATCAGGGTTGCCGGTGATCAATTGTTCTGGTCTGAATCCTTCTTTCCAGTTTCCCTTGTAGCCTGCTGTGTCGTGTCTGCATCTCCTGCTATCAGATAAGACAATTTCTTATTTTGTGTTTTTGCTTTATTTTTGCATTTTGTCCTGCACTTTGTGGGGGCCTTCTGGGTCCCCTCCGGGGGCTTTTGCCCTCTCAGTTTAGTCCAGCCACTGTGTTTTGTACTTTTGCTTTTTCCAGTTTTTTTTCAGTGGCTGCTGTTTTGATTTTTTTACACCAGAGAACTAATTTAGGTGGTAGAGGTCGTGTGATCTCAGGTGATTTTGAAATTAGTAGAGTTGGTGTTTTTCAGGGTTTTCTGGGATTGCAGTAAGTACCCTTCCTGTCCTTTTCTATTTAGATAGTTTGGGCCCCAGCGTTTGCTCATACTATTTTCTTTCTGTGTCAGTATTTCCTCTTGTCTAACCGCCATTACATGTTTGGGGGCTTTCTATTATCTTTGGGGTTCTGCTCCGGGCAGATAGCTTTCCTATTTCTATCTTTAGGTGTAGTTAGTTTCTCAGGCTGTGACGAGGCGTCTAGGACCAACGTAGGAACGCTCCACGGCTGCCTCTAGTTGCGGTGGTTAGTCAGGGTACTGCAATCTCATAGATTCCAACTGCTCTGGTGTATTGCCTTTTTGCCTGCTCTCCTCAGCTACCGAAACATAACAGTATCACCGGCCAAAAAATTGTATGGTACTCACAGAAGGGAAAAAATATTTTGAAGGAAGAAAAGTTGTCAGAGATATTTTTCTGTTTGTTGCATTTTTTTATTTTTTTTTTTCCCTCTGTATCTCTGGGTGCTGGGAGGATCTTTTCTCTCAATGGAGTTTGCACAGTTGTCTGGCCGTGTGGATCAGCGTGCCACTGAGGTTCAGAGTATTGCTGCATATCTTGCTAGGTTAACAGGCACAAAAAAACAAATATCCAAAAATGAAATAAAAAATCTTTTTGCAAAAATGCATGAAGGTAGTAATAATCATAAGGGTATTTAGTAAACATAATTTTGATCAAAATAATGTACAAGCCATCCTGCCACGTCAAGGCAACCCTCTGTGGGACAGTCCTACTCTAATATTGAAAACCTTTCCACTAGTCAAGTGACTTAAATGTGAACAAGGCAGAGGGACTGAACCCACCAGTTGAAGCTCTGGCCAGACAGGATGGATTTTCTCAACTCAGAAAACAGGGCGGTTACACCCTTATATGCACGGAATGCACTATGAACTACATAGAAAACTAGATCTGAACTGAAAAAGTAAGTTAATGTGTATGCAAAATGTAAATGCATATTAACACATGACCATTACACAGAAAAACAGGCACAAAAAAACAAATATCCAAAAATGAAATAAAAAATCTTTTTGCAAAAATGCATGAAGGTAGTAATAATCATAAGGGTATTTAGTAAACATAATTTTGATCAAAATAATGTACAAGCCATCCCGCCACGTCAAGGCAACCCTCTGTGGGACAGTCCTACTCTAATATTGAAAACCTTTCCACTAGTCAAGTGACTTAAATGTGAACAAGGGCAGAGGGACTGAACCCACCAGTTGAAGCTCTGGCCAGACAGGATGGATTTTCTCAACTCATTTACATTTTGCATACACATTAACTTACTTTTTCAGTTCAGATCTAGTTTTCTATGTAGTTCATAGTGCATTCCGTGCATATAAGGGTGTGACCGCCCTGTTTTCTGAGTTGAGAAAATCCATCCTGTCTGGCCAGAGCTTCAACTGGTGGGTTCAGTCCCTCTGCCCTTGTTCACATTTAAGTCACTTGACTAGTGAAAGGTTTTCAATATTAGAGTAGGACTGTCCCACAGAGGGTTGCCTTGACGTGGCGGGATGGCTTGTACATTATTTTGATCAAAATTATGTTTACTAAATACCCTTATGATTATTACTACCTTCATGCATTTTTGCAAAAAGATTTTTTATTTCATTTTTGGATATTTGTTTTTTTGTGCCTGTTTTTCTGTGTAATGGTCATGTGTTAATATGCATTTACATTTTGCATACACATTAACTTACTTTTTCAGTTCAGATCTAGTTTTCTATATCTTGCTAGGTTGCCTGTTGTGGAACCTAGGATCCCCATGCCAGATTTGTTTTTAGGGGATCGAGCTAAGTTTCAGAATTTCAAAAATAATTGTAAATTGTTTCTTGCCTTAAAATCTAAGTCCTCAGGAAACGCAGCGCAGCAGGTTCAAATTATCATCTCTCTCCTGCGCGGCGATCCTCAGGATTGGGCTTTTTCCCTGATACCTGGGGATCCTGTTTTGAGTGATGTTGATGCATTTTTTCAGGCTTTGGGGTTATTGTACGATGAGCCTAATGTCACTGATCAAGCTGAAAAAGCCTTGTTGGCATTAAATCAGGGGCTTGATGACGCTGAGTTATACTGTCAGAGATTCCGTAGGTGGGCAGTCCTGACCAAATGGAATGACGACGCTTTGGCGGCCCTTTTCCGGAAGGGTCTGTCGGATAATGTAAAGGATGTTATGGTGGGATTCCCTGTCCCCTCTGGTCTCAATGATTCTATGTCATTAGCGATTCAAATTGACAGACGTTTGCGTGAGCGGAGAAGTATGCGTGGTATGGTGTTGCCTTGTGAACCAGCTTCTGAGCCCATGCAGTGTGATAGAGTGGTGTCTGGGGCACAGCGTCATGAGTTTCGAAAGCGCAATGGGTTATGTTTCTACTGTGGTGATGCCTCTCATGCTATTTCAGTCTGCCCTAAGCGGGGAAGACATTTTGCACGCTCAGTTGTCTTGGGTAGTGTTCAGACTAAGTTTTTATTAACTGTCACTCTGATATGCTCTCTGTCCTCATTTTCTGCTCAGGCTTTCGTTGATTCTGGAGCAGCTATTAACCTGATGGATTATGATTTTGCTAAACGTTGTGGGTTTCCCTTGATACCCCTACAGAAGTCTATTCCCCTACTGGGGATCGATTCTACCCCTTTGGCTGAGAATAAACCCCAGTTTTCTACTCAGGTGATAATGAGGGTTGAACCTGATCACCAGGAGTGCTGCAAATTTTTGGTTCTATATAATCTGCATGACATTATAGTGCTGGGTTTCCCTTGGTTACAGTCTCATAATCCTGTTTTGGATTGGAAATCTGTGTCTGTAACCAGTTGGGGCTGCCAATGTGTTAATACCAACACTCCTGTTTTTTCTGCCTCCCCCCAGGCTGAGGATGTTCCTGACTTTTTGTTTGATTTTTCTGATGTGTTTAGCGAAAGTAAATCTGCATCCTTACCTCCCCATAGGAGCTATGACTGCGCTATTGAATTAGTGGCAGGTAGTAAATTCCCTAAAGGTCGCCTTTTTAACTTGTCTGTACCTGAACATGACGCTATGCGGTCTTATATCAAGGAATCATTGGAGAAGGGTCATATCAGACCATCCTCTTCACCCTTAGGTGCCGGTTTTTTCTTTGTGGCCAAAAAAGATGGTTCATTAAGGCCGTGTATTGATTATCGTCTCTTGAACAATATTACTGTGAAGTATCAATACCCGTTACCCTTGATTTCTGACCTGTTTTCCAGGGTGAAAAACGCTACTTGGTTTACCAAGCTTGACCTCAGGGGGGCGTATAACCTTATTCGCATTAAGCACGGGGATGAATGGAAGACGGTATTCAATACCCCTGAAGGGCATTTTGAGTACCTAGTGATGCCCTTTGGGCTCACTAATGCTCCTTCCGTCTTCCAGTCCTTCATGAATGACATTTTCAGGGATTTTGTGGACAAGTTTCTGATTGTTTATTTGGATGATATCTTGATTTTTTCTAATGACTGGGACTCTCATGTGAAACATGTTCGAACTGTATTCCAGATTTTGAGAGAGAATGCTCTGTATGTGAAGGGATCAAAGTGTCTTTTTGGCGTACAGAAGATCTCATTTCTGGGATTCATTTTGTCCCCATCTGTTATTGAAATGGACCCGGTCAAGGTTCAGGCCATCTGTGATTGGGTCCAACCTACTTCATTAAAGGCTCTTCAGAGATTTTTGGGTTTTGCCAATTTTTATCGTAAATTTATTGGTAATTTCTCGGTTATTGTTAAACCATTAACTGATTTGACCAGAAAGGGTTCTGATGTGGTGAATTGGCCTCCTGAGGCAGTCTCTGCGTTTCAGGAACTTAAGCAGAGATTCACTTCTGCTCCTGTTCTACGGCAGCCTGATGTTTCTCTGCCATTTCAGGTGGAGGTTGATGCCTCTGAAATTGGGGCAGGTGCCGTTTTGTCCCAAAAAGATCCAGAGACCTCTAAAAGTAACCCTTGTGCCTTTTTCTCTCGAAAATTTTCTCCTACTGAACGTAATTATGACGTGGGTAATCGGGAGTTATTGGCCATGAAGTGGGCTTTTGAAGAGTGGAGACATTGGCTGGAGGGAGCCAAACATCAGGTGGTGGTCCTTACGGACCATAAGAATCTGGTCTATCTGGAATCTGCCAAGCGACTCAATCCTAGACAGGCCAGGTGGGCCTTGTTTTTCACACGTTTTAATTTTGTGGTTTCCTTTCTTCCTGGCACTAAGAATGTTAAGGCGGATGCCCTCTCGAGGAGTTTCCTTGCGGACTCTCCTGAGCTATCTGATCACTCTGTTATTTTGAAGGAGGGTGTAGTTCTTTCCGCCATCTCGCCCAATTTGAGACTTGCTCTGGAGGGGTGTCAGGAGGATAGGCCCGAGCGCTGCCCTGTTGGAAAATTGTTTGTCCCGGACCAATGGAAAAAGAGTGTGATGTCTGAGATTCAGTGTTCCGCATTGGCTGGGCATCCCGGAATTTTTGGTACCAGAGACTTGGTTAGTCGGTCCTTTTGGTGGTCTACCTTGTCTCGCGATGTCAGGGAATTTGTGCAGTCCTGCGGGACTTGCTCTCGCTCCAAGCCTTGCTCTCGCTCTAGTGGTTTGTTGATGCCATTGCCTGTGCCCAAGAGACCATGGACCCATATCTCTATGGATTTCATTTCCGATCTTCCTGTTTCTCAGAGAATGACCACCATCTGGGTAATTTGTGATAGGTTTTCCAAAATGATACATCTTGTGCCATTACCTAAGTTGCCTTCCTCCTCTGAATTGGTGCCGTTGTTCCTTCAGCACGTGGTTCGTTTACACGGCATTCCTGAGAACATTGTGTCTGACAGAGGAGTCCAGTTTGTTTCCAGATTTTGGAGGACTTTTTGTTCTAAACTGGGTGTTCAATTGTCTTTCTCCTCGGCATTTCATCCTCAGACCAATGGTCAAACTGAGAGAACAAACCAGACATTGGAGACTTATCTAAGATGCTTTGTGTCTGCTGATCAGGATGACTGGGTCTCTTTTTTGCCTTTGGCTGAGTTTGCTCTTAATAATAGGGCTAGCTCTGCCACTTTGATGTCTCCATTTTTCTGTAATTCTGGGTTTCACCCTCGATTTTCTTCAGGACAGACGGAGGCTTCTGTCTGTCCAGGTGTTGACTCTGTTGTTGAGCGTATGCAGCAGATTTGGGACCAGGTAGTGGAGAGGTTGTCCCTCTCTCAGGAGAGGGCCCAGCGGTTTGCTAACCGGCATAGGACTGATGGTCCTCGGTTTAAAGTGGGGGACTTGGTCTGGTTGTCCTCAAAGAATATTCCTATGAGAGTAGCATCTCCTAAATTTAAGCCTAGGTTCATTGGACCTTATAAGATCATGGAGATTATTAATCCTGTTTCTTTTCGTTTGCTTCTTCCAGGGACATTTAAGATCCATAACGTGTTCCACAAGTCCTTGTTGAAGAGGTTTGTTGAGCCAGTGGTTCCTGCTGCTGTGCCTCCTGACCCTGTTTTGGTTGAGGGCAATCTGGAGTATGTGGTTGAGAAAATATTGGATTCTCGTTTTTCTAGACGAAGACTCCAGTATTTGGTTAAATGGAGAGGTTATGGTCAGGAAGACAATTCTTGGGTGTTTGCTTCGGACATCCATGCTAGGAGACTTATCCGTGCGTATCATAGAACTCATCCTGACCGACCTGGTTGCTCAAATGAGGGTTCGGTGACCCCTCCTCAAGGGGGGGGTACTGTTGTGAATGGGTTTGAGATGAGTTCTGAGCAGAGGCTCCCTCTGGTGGTTACAAGCGGTACTAGTGAGGATTGTGAGGACTGGGAATCAGGTGTTACTGATTGGTCTTATATAAGGGAGTCATTTTCCCATCAGGGTTGCCGGTGATCAATTGTTCTGGTCTGAATCCTTCTTTCCAGTTTCCCTTGTAGCCTGCTGTGTCGTGTCTGCATCTCCTGCTATCAGATAAGACAATTTCTTATTTTGTGTTTTTGCTTTATTTTTGCATTTTGTCCTGCACTTCTGTGGGGGCCTTCTGGGTCCCCTCCGGGGGCTTTTGCCCTCTCAGTTTAGTCCAGCCACTGTGTTTTGTACTTTTGCTTTTTCCAGTTTTTTTTCAGTGGCTGCTGTTTTGATTTTTTTACACCAGAGAACTAATTTAGGTGGTAGAGGTCGTGTGATCTCAGGTGATTTTGAAATTAGTAGAGTTGGTGTTTTTCAGGGTTTTCTGGGATTGCAGTAAGTACCCTTCCTGTCCTTTTCTATTTAGATAGTTTGGGCCCCAGCGTTTGCTCATACTATTTTCTTTCTGTGTCAGTATTTCCTCTTGTCTAACCGCCATTACATGTTTGGGGGCTTTCTATTATCTTTGGGGTTCTGCTCCGGGGCAGATAGCTTTCCTATTTCTATCTTTAGGTGTAGTTAGTTTCTCAGGCTGTGACGAGGCGTCTAGGACCAACGTAGGAACGCTCCACGGCTGCCTCTAGTTGCGGTGGTTAGTCAGGGTACTGCAATCTCATAGATTCCAACTGCTCTGGTGTATTGCCTTTTTACCTGCACTCCTCAGCTACTGTAACATAACATGTGGGTGTTGATGAGGACATGGCTGGAGATCAATCTGTCATGATTAAGTAAGAATGACACCACTGGACACTTTAAAAGGAGGCTGGTGCTTGGCATCATTGTTTCTCTTCTGTTAACCATGGTTATCTCTAAAGAAACACGTGCAGTCATCATTGCAATGCACAAAAATGGCCTAACAGGGAAGAGTATCGCAGCTAGAAAGATTGCACCTCAGTCAACAATCTATCGCATCTTCAAGAACTTCAAAGAGAGAGGTTCCATTGTTGCCAAAAAGGCTCCAGGGCGCCCAAGAAAGACCAGCAAGCGCCAGGACCGTCTCTTAAAAGTGTTTCAGCTGCGGGATCGGGCTACCAGCAGTGCAGAGCTTGCTCAGGAATGGCAGCAGGCAGGTGTGAGTGCATCTGCATGCACTGTGAGGCGGAGACTCTTGGAGCAAGGCCTGGTCTCAAGGAGGGCAGCAAAGAAGCCACTTCTCTCCAGAAAAAACATCATGGACAGACTGATATTCTGCAAAAGGTACAGGCAGTGGACTGCTGAGAACTGGGGTAAAGTTATCTTCTCTGATGAATCCCCTTTTCGATTGTTTGGGACATCAGGAAAACGCCTCATTCGGAGAAGACAAGGTGAGCGCTACCACCAGTCTTGTCTCATGCCAACTGTTAAGCATCCTAAAACCATTCATGTGTGGGGTTGCTTCTCAGCCAAGGGAATCGGCTCTCTCACAGTCTTGCCTAAAAACACAGCCATGAATAAAGAATGGTACCAGAATGTCCTCCAAGAGCATCTTCTCCCAACCCTCCAAGAGCAGTTTGGTGATCAACAATGCCTTTTCCAGCATGATGGAGCACCTTGCCATAAAGCAAAGGTGATAACTAAATGGCTCAGGGAACAAAACATAGAGATTTTGGGTCCATGGCCTGGAAACTCCCCAGATCTTAATCCATTGAGAACTTGTGGTCAATCATCAAGAGACGGGTGGACAAACAAAAACCTAAAAATTCTGACAAAATGAAAGCATTGATTGTGCAAGAATGGACTGCTATCAGTCAGGATTTGGTCCAGAAGTTGATTGAGAGCATGCCAGGGAGAATTGCAGAGGTCCTGAAGAAGAAGGGTCAACACTGCAAATATTGACTTGCTGCATTAACTCATTCTAACTGTCAATATAAGCTTTTGTTACTCATATGTTTGCAATTATTATATTTCTGTTTGTGATAAAAAAACATCTGTCAAACACACATAAAAACCAGAGGGCAGCAGATCATGTGAAAAATAATATTTGTGTCATTCTCAAAACTTTTGGCCATGACTGTATAGACAGATACACGGCAGGTCATGTATTCAGTCTGTGTCTCCACAGATGGATCCAGGAGGAGAAAGCCACCAGAGAGATGTCCCCGTCCTCTGTGTCCCCAGGACTGTCCAGAGGAGAATCACAATATCCCGGAGGATCATCAGGTAGATGACACTGAAGCCCCCACAACATCTGACCATGAAGTGACAAGACCTGATCTCATGTTACATTTTACTTTTTAGGGTGAAGATCTGATTGATATTAAGGTTGAGGTTATACATGGAGCACAAGAGGCGATCGCAATATGGGCCGATCAGCAGGGTGAGGAGTTGAGACTGTCATGTCTGTACTGTGGTCACCTACTACCACTCCCATCATCTCATCACATGACACAATCTATTCTGTCACTGTGTGTTTCCTACAGATGGATCCAGGAGGAGAAATCCACCAGAGAGATGTCCCCGTCCTCTGTGCCCCCAGGACTGTCCAGAGGAGAATCACAACATCCCAGAGGATCATCAGGTAGACAGTGCTGAGCCCTGTACAGGATCTGTATATGGGGGGACATTTCTGAGCGAGGTCATAGATGTCACAGATTTTGGTGGTTTCTTGTATTTTGCTGATTGTGACATCTGATATATCAGGAGGAAGATCCAACTAAGAATAAAGTGAAGGATGAGACAGAAGAAGAAGCGATGAGGAGGGGGGATCAGCCGTGTGTGAGTGACGGGAAGGAGGAGATTCCAAGAGATGTTTCCACAGGTGTGTAATAATGACCGTCGCGTGATGATGATGACTGGCGCGTGTGATGGTGATAACCGGCGCATGTGATGATGATGATCGGCACGTGTGATGATGATGATCAGCGTGTGATGATAATGATGACCGGTGTGTGGTATCGCGTGAAGTCTCCGATGTAGTCAAGCTTTATCCGCTGTGCACATCACAGCAGAAGCGTCCAGTGATGGCGCGGCTGCTCCTATAGTGTCCGGCGGTGCACCGATGAATAACGTGGCCGCATTCACACCTCTTCTTAATGATTTAGGAAGCACAGATTTAGTTTTCTTTTACCTTTGTTAATATTACTTCCATCCTTTCCGTCCATATTTTTCTTACACAAGTCCCGTGCTGCCATATAAATGACTGAGCTTGTGATTCAGACGGAACTTCTAGCGGAAGATTTCCTATAATGAGGCAGATGTGGACACTGTCTGGGCCTTTGATTCGGCGGTGTCCAGCATGTATAAAAGTGTGGTTGGCCACAGTTTTGTGCATCTCTGAAAAGAAGGACACCGCTGAACAGAGGCCAGACAGAGTCCAGAGTAACTCTGCTGCCTCAATGTAGTGACTGGATCTTTCAGGGTTTTCATCTCAATTAGGTATTTTGTAGATTTAGATGAAAACTCCAATGTAAGCGCTCAGCGTAGAGTGCAGGATAAATATAAATCAATATGTTCTGTAAAATGTTCCCAATAAAAGCTTCATGTCAATTCACAAAAAAAGCAAGTCCCCAATCAGGTCCGTCATCTGTTAATGTAAATATAGAGGCTTCCACATTACTGGTAGCACAAAGGATCTGGAAAAGTGATGTGGCTCCCACCAAAAGAAATCCATCAAAATATGCACTCCTAAATTCATATAAACCCTCCTCCTGAGCCCTACAGTGTGCCTAAACCGCAGTTAGCATCCACATGTTTGGCATTTCTGTAGCAAGGAGAGCCCACTTAATTTATGGGGGTGTGTCTCCAGAATCACAAGCTGGAAATAATGTATGGGCACTACAATGTACTGGGCACCGCATTGTGCTGGGCACTACAATGTTTGGGCACTACAATGTATTCGGCACTACAATGTACGGGCACTACAATGTAGGGCACTACAATGTACGGGCACTACAATGTATTGGGCACCGCATTGTGCTGAGCACTACAATGTACGGGCACTACAATGTATTGGGCACTACAATGTACGTTCTCTATAATGGCATATTTGCATTTTCACTCAACATCCAGTGCTGCTTGTTTCTGGAAAATACCCATGGAGTAGAATACAACACCAAACCTCTAGATAAATTCCCAGAGTGGTGTAATTTCCAAAATAATGATGATTTGAGGGAGAAATTCTGCTTTTCTTGCACTTAGGAGTTCTGTATATGGAGTCCAGAAGCTATTTTATGAAAATTTGTTCTCCAAGATTCAAATAGTGCTCCTTTCCTCCCAAGTCTCGCCGTGTGGCTACGCAGGACTGCCCAGCATCATATGGGGTATTTCCATATTCAGCAGAAATTGTGTAACAAATTATGTGGTCACTTTTACCCATTTTCCCTTGTGAAAATGTAAAATCTGAGGCTAAAACAACATTATAGTGGTAAAAAAAAATTTTTTGCACCATTCAGTGGTATAACATTTGGTAAAACACATATGGAGTCAGTATGCTCACTGCACCCCTAGATGATTTCTTTGTGAAAATGTAAACTTTGCTGCTAAAACATCATTTTTAATTTTCACAGTCCAATGTTTTAAAAGTCCCTGAAGGACTTGTGGTTTTAAAATGCTTACCGCACCTATAGATATATTCCTTGAGGGGTCTAGTTTCCAAAATGGGGTCAGTTGTGGGGGGTTTCCACAGCTTAGGCACGTCAGGGGCTCTCCAAAAACGACATGGCATCTGCTATCTATTTCAGCCAATTTTGCCATGCGTCCATACAGTAATTTTCTCCCACATATGGTGTGATGAAGGAACAGCCACCATCTTAGATATGGGGCCTAATGCTCGCCTCATGTCTGAGATGGTGGCTGTTCCTTCATCACAGGCACAGCTCCTGCGCCCCCTTTGTCTCAGGTCAGTAAGGGACCTGCACCTAGAGCAAATGGCCGCCGGTGAGAATGTCCTGTTACCCACTGGGTATTCTAAGATTCATGATCAGAGTGAAAGCATCAGCCCAAAATTAATTTTATGGTTTAATTGCCTTAAGGGCACACTAGATAATTACAGAAATATACAGTAAGCTATACAACGGAATTACAGTGGATTTACAGTCAGAGTAAAATATTACAATAATGTACAAGACTTAGAGGTATTAGCTAAAGGTCAATGTTACCAGGCTGTAGGTTGCATGTGGACGCCGGGAGCTCTGCGAACCACAGGTAAGAATCTTAGTTGCCGGACAGTCCCCAAAACGTGTGCCGCTGCTCCCTTGGCAGATCTGTCCCCTGTTCCTTCTTAGATCTTCATCGTCTTGTTCTTCTGTGTGAATAGAGAGAGTCTGCCATCCACTCACAGTTCTTAAACCTGCTAGGTCCCTCCCCTCGGTGTCAGAGGGTGGGCTAATAATCTCCACCCTTAGCTCCCTGCAGAATTTATTCCCAATATCTAAGAAAGGGGTTAACTTTCTCCAGGACAATCGGATCAGGACAAGAGAGGTACCAGCGAATTCAGTTTGTTTTGCCTGTCGCGTGGAGATCAAACATGGCCCGCTTGGCCCTCCATTGCGACCCAATGTCTATATCTCAGGTCCCCGAGCCATCACCGACTCGGGAGTCGCACTGTCAGATGCCCGAGGTCCGCAGGATTACGTAGATATGTTTTATGAGTCTGTACCTTGAAAGATGTGCTCATAATTCATAATCCTAGAACGGAGTCGTAGTGGCTGGGAGAGACAATGGATGTGTTTTCTGTGTCTAGCTGACAGGTATAATCTAATGGAAGTCCCCAGGCATCTCCAGGCCCCATGCTGGTGTGGCTCCGCACTAAAGCTTTGAAGTCCTGTTTTGGCCTGACCTACTTAGCATACTAAAGACCTTGTTATTCACAGTGGAGGCTAAACCCTGTTGTCTTCAATATGCCTACAGTCCATGGGGTTTTAGGAGCAGTTAGCTGCCTGTGGCTCTGTGAATTCAGACAAAATGGCTCCTGTGACAGGCCAGCTCAGGCATGAGGCAAGCATTAGGCCCCATATCTAAGATGGTGGCTGTTCCTTCATCACATATGGGGTATCAGTGAACTCAGGAGAAATTGCACAACAAATTGTGTGGTGCATTTTCTCCTTTTACCTTTGCAAAAATGAAAAATTTGGAGCTAAAGCAACATTTCTGTGGAAAAATTAAAAAGTTAATTAGTTCCTTCCACATTGCTTTAATTCCTTTGAAGCACCTGAAGGGTTAACTCCCTCACCCCCAAGGGGGTTTGCACGTTAATGACCGGGCCAATTTTTACAATTCTGACCACTGTCTCTTTATGAGGTTATAACTCTGGAACGCTTCAACGGATCTTCGCGATTCTGAGATTGTTTTCTCGTGACATATTGTACTTCACGTTAGTGGTAAAATTTCTTCGATATACCTTGCGTTTATTTTTGAAAAAAACGCAAATATGGCGAAAATTTTGCAATTTTCAAACTTTGAATTTTTTTCCCCTTAAAACAGAGAAATATGTCACACAAAATAGTTAATGAAATAACATTTCCCACATGTCTACTTTACATCAGCACAATTTTGGAACCAAAATTTTTTTTTGTTAGGAAATTATAAGGGTTAAAAGTTGACCAGCGATTTCTCATTTTTACAACAAAATTTACAAAGCCATTTTTTTTAGAGACCACCTCACATTTGAAGTCACTTTGAGGGGTCTATATGGCAGAAAATACCCAAAAGTGACACCATTCTAAAAACTGTACCCTCAAGGTACTCAAAACCACATTCAAGAAGTTTATTAACCCTTCAGGTGCTTCACAGGAGCTGAAGCAACGTGGAAGGAAAAAATTACTATTTAACTTTTTAGCCACAAAAATGATCTTTTACAAACTTTTTTTTATTTTCACAAGGGTAAAAGGAGAAAATGTGCAGATAAAGTTGTTGTGCAATTTCTCCTGAGTACGCCAATACCCCATACGTGGGGGAAAACCACTGTTTGGGCACACGGCAGAGCTCGTAAGGGAAGGAGCGCCTTTTGACTTTTTCAAACTAAAATTGGCTGGAGTTGAGATTGGACGCCATGTCGTGTTTGGAGAGCCCCTGATGCGCCTAAACAGTGAAAAACCCCCACAATGTGACACCATTTTGGAAACTAGACCCCCTAAGGAACTTATCTAGATCTGTTGTGAGCACTTTGAACCCCAAAGTGTTTCACAAAAGTTTATAATGCCTGGATGTGAAAAAAAAAACAAAACAATTTTCCACAAAAATGATTTTTTAGTCCCAAATTTTTGATTTTTCCAAGGAAATTGGACCCCAAAAGTTGTTGTCCAATTTGTCCTGAGTACGCTGATACCCCATATGTGGGGGGGGGAAACTGTTTGGGCGCACGGCAGGGCTTGGAAAGGAAGCAGTAACGTTTTGGAATGCAAGCATTGATGGGGGTCATGTTCCGTTTGTAGTGCCCTAGATGAGCCTAAACAGTGGAAACCCCCACAAGTGACCCCATTTTGGAAGCTAGACCCCCTAAGGAACTTATCTAGATCTTTGGTGAGCACTTTGAACCCCCAAGTGCTTCACACAAGTTTATAATGCCCGGGCATGAAAATAAAAAATCCTATTTTTTTCCCACAAAAATTATCTTTATCTCTTAGTCACTAATTTTTTATTTTCCCATAGGTAACAGGAGAAATTGGACCACAAAATTTGTTGTCCAATTTGTCCTGAGTACGCTGATACCCCATATGTGGGGGGGAACCACTGTTTGGGCGCATGGCAGAGCTCGGAATGGAAGGAGCACCATTTGACTTTTTCCAACCAAAATTGGCTGGAATTGAGATTGGACGCCATGTTGCATTTGGAGAACCCCTGATGTGCCTAAACAGTGGAAACCCCCCACAAGTGACCCCATTTGGGAAACTAGACACCCTAAGGAACTTATCTAGATCTTTGGTGAGCAATTTGAACCCCCAAGTGCTTCACACAAGTTTATAACGTAGAGCCGTAAAATTAAAAAATCATATTTTTTCCACAAAATTGATCTTTTCATCCCAATTTTTATTTTCCCAAGGGTAACAAGACTCCAAAAGTTATTGTGCAATTTGTCCTGAGTGCGCTGATACCCCATATGTGGGAATAAACCACTGTTTGGGTGCATGGCAGAGTTTGGAAGGGAAGGAGCGCCGTTTGACTTTTTCAACGCAGAATTGGCTGGATGCCATGTCGTGTTTGGAGAGCTCCTGATCTGCCTAAACAGTGGAAACCCCCCACAAATGACACCATTTTGGAAACTAGACCCCTCAAGGAACTTATCTAGATGTGTGGTGAGCACTTTGAACCCCAAAGTGCTTCACAGAAGTTTATAACGTACAGCCGTAAAATAAAAAATCTTTTTTTTTTTTTTTTTTTACAAAAATGATTTTTTCGCCCCCAATATTTTATTTTCACAAGGGTAACAGGAGAAATTGGACCCAAAAGTTGTTGTCCAGTTTGTCCTGAGTATGCTGATACCCAATATGTGGGAGTAAACTACTGTATGGGCGCACGTCGGGGCTCGGAAGGGAAGTAGTGACGTTTTGGATTGCAGACTTTGATGGAATGGTCTGGGGGCGTCATGTCGCATTTGGAGAGCCCCTGATGCGCCTAAACAGTGGAAACCCCCACAAGTGACCCCATTTTGGAAAATAGACCCCACAAGGAACTTATCTAGATGTGTGGTGAGCACTTTGAACCCCGAAGTGCTTCACAGAAGTTTATAACATACAGCCGTAAAAATAAAAAATCCTTTTTTTTTTACAAAAATGATTTTTTCA
The DNA here is from genome assembly GCA_033576555.1 of Oophaga sylvatica. Lineage (NCBI taxonomy): Eukaryota > Metazoa > Chordata > Amphibia > Anura > Dendrobatidae > Oophaga > Oophaga sylvatica. The sequence goes on from JARQOD010003672.1 coordinate 24,333, forward strand.
GCTGCAGATGAAGGAAGGGAGACACAGTCATTACTAGTGGGTAGGCGGAGCCCACATAGGATAAACACACCTCAGATTAAAAAGTGTTGACCGGCCCCTCCAGCTATATAGGGCTCCTCCTACTCCAGCTCTCCAGTCTAAAATTTGAGGTTCACAGAGGATGGTCGCTGCTGGAAGCAGCTCCTCAGAAGACTTTTTTTATTTTAGTCGGACAGAGACTTGGATCACCAGAAGTGGTCTAGAGGTCTCAGGGGTCTCAGCGCTGCTGGACCCCCACCTCTCCCTTGGCGGATCTGTATTACCCTATAAGGTGGTCCCTGCAGAACCCTGCCGGCCCTGGGGGATGAGGGTGGCTTCCCTGGCGGGGACGCAAACCGCGCTTCTGGGGTCACTGCGTTCCCCGCCCTGGGGGGAAGCTACGGGCAGCGCCACAAATCTCTGAGGGGTCCCTGTGGCGCTCAGCTGGGTGAGTACTCCACATGTTAATGTGTTTGAGTGCCTTAGCGGCGCTGCGGCAGCCGCTGCTACATGTATTCAGTGTGGTGATTGTGTACTTTTGCCGCAGGTGGATTGCCTGCAGGACATGGGAGCGGAGTGAGTCGCGCGCTTTTTTTGAAACCGGCGGGGGGCGTGGCTTCGCGCTCTCCCATTTTTTCATAGGCAGGAAGCGCTCTGAGCGCGCGCCTTGTCCTGCCCTTTTTTCTTCCGGTTTAGATCTCTCTAGCGCGGCGGCCATTACTGACGGCCTCCTCGGGCTCCTCACTCTCCGCTCTCCCCGACCGACCGAAAGGAGACACTACACCACGGCCAGCTGGGTGAGTCGCCTCTACCTGTCAGGGCAGAAGCTTGACCCCCTCAGCGCAGGACAAGGTATTGTCACACAGAACGCTCCCGCTGCGATCACAATAGCGACGCATAGTTTTGCGATCGTTTTTCTTTTGTGATCATTTTTTTATGTCGCTAGTAGCTTCCACGGTGGGCGATCTCATTGACGACGCAAAAGTGGTTAGCGATCTCTTTAGCGACTTTGGTATTGCGATGTACAAATCAGCGCAATATGTTAGCGATCTCGTTGGCGTTCTTGTTTTATGTGGCATACTTTTGAACACTGTCCTGCAGCTGTTACCTCATAAGAGGCACCTGCGGCTCGCACACCTTTTTCATTAAATAAGGGTTGTGGAGAGTCTGCAACATTAACCCATTCTTTGGTGGTTAACCCTTTTTTGGGAGACAGCTGGGGTAGCTCTCTATTTAAGAAGCTTAACCCTTCAGCGTTCATTTTTGCTTTTGAAATCCACACTGTTCTGGTGCTGTCAGGTTTTTACCTGTCATGTGAGGGCATGTCGGATCAGGGTCCAGGAGCGGACCGTCTCCCAGATCCGCTACAGGATCAGCCTCCACGCAGACCTCGACGGCGTCAAGCGCAGCAGTCGGAGGTTACAGGGACGCCAAAATGGATGCCCTCGCTCGTTCTATTGATGGCCTGTCTGACCTTCTAGGTTATTGGGTGTCAGCTAGATCCTCTCATGGCAGGAAGCGACACAGGCCGGTGCCATCTTTCTCGCGTAGCGACTCAGAGATTTCTGATATGGAGGTTTCCCCTCCAAGCTCAGATGGTGAGATATCCGATTCGGATAAAAAGGAGGATCGACAGGCTCAATCTGCCTCTCTTTTGAGCCGCACAGAGGCTTTTATTGGAGCCATGAGGGAGGCGTTACAGTTACCAGAGGAGGTAACTAGACGTCCTGGTAAGTCGGCCCGGATGTTTCAGGAGCCGCATAGTTCGCGATCAGCCTTACCATCTCTGGATGAGCTTAATGAGGCAGTGGAGAAGGAACGCCTGTGTCCAGATAAACGTTTTCAGGGGACACGTTTTTTTGAGACACTGTATCCGTGTACTACGGAGTTGATTACTAATTGGATTCCTTCTCCTGAAGTGGATGTCCCTTTATCCCAGCTTAGCAAATCCTCATTACTTCCTGTTAAAGGGAAGGCGAGTCTGCAGGATCCGCTGGACAGAAAAACGGAGATGGCGGCGAAATCCATCTACGAGGCCGCGGGTCATGGATTCAGAGCTGTGCTAGGATCCATGTGTGCTTGTAAAGCCTCCTTGAGCTGGTTAGACCGTCTACGGACGGCGTGGCAAGATGGATCCCCACTATCCGAGGTAGAGGGGCTTTTCAAGTCATTGGAGAATGCAGCTCGATATGGCAGTGATGCAGGTTTGGATACTGCCTCCATGCTGTCCAGAGCACAATCCTCGGTGATCACAGTCAGGAGAGCTCTGTGGCTTAGACAGTGGACCGGAGACGCGGTTTCCAAGCAAGGTTTGCTTTCCTTAGCTTACAAAGGTGGTCAGCTATTTGGATCTGGCCTCACGGAGCTGATTGCCAAAGCAAAGGCAAAAGAAACGGCTTTACCGCAGCGAAGAGCTGTGGCTTCTGCGTCTGGCAGGCCTAGTGCCGGTGGTAGTCGGCGGTCCTTTCGGTCCAGGGGACGGTTTGGTCAGCCCTCTTGGGGATCGGGTCGTCCCTCTTTTTCGGGAAGAAAGAGCGCTCAGAAATCTCGCACTCCCTGGAAACAGAGCTTCCGCCAAGACAAGCGGGAAGCTGACAAAAAGCCCGCTAAAGCGGACTGACGCCAGGGTCTCACTCGAGGGCTCTCGAGTGGGAGGTCGCCTGCTCCAATTCAAGCCGACTTGGGCTTCCCGCGTGTCGGACACCTGGGTGACGCGGGTCGTGTCGGCAGGCTACTTCATAGAGTTTCTTTCTCGACCCCCAGACAGTTTTTGCCTATCCCGCATTCCGTCAGAGCCCGGGCTAATTGCCGCTCTACTACGGGAGGTCGATTCCCTTCTACAGAAGGGTGTGGTGGTACCAGTTCCACCGGAGGACCAAGAAAGAGGTTTTTATTCCAACCTCTTTGTAGTCCCCAAAAAGGAGGACAAATTTCGTCCCATTCTGGATCTCAAAAGATTAAATCGGCATGTCCGCACCCAGAAATTCCACATGGAATCACTTCGCTCCGTTGTGGCGGCCTTGTCACAGAACGATTTTCTGGTGTCAATCGACATTCGCGACGCTTATTTGCATGTCCCCATCGGAAGGGCCCACCAGCGTTTCCTGCGTTTTGCCATAGGTCAGGACCATTACCAGTTTGTGGCCCTGCCATTCGGTCTGGCCTCAGCACCCAGAGTTTTTACAAAAATTCTGGCTCCTCTCATGGCGATTCTGCGAAGACAGGGGATTACGATTCTTCCCTATCTGGACGACCTTTTGATTGTGGCATCCTCAAAGGAGGAGGCGGTGACGGCTCGCGATTTATACCTTCAGCTCCTGGAGGACTTCGGGTGGCTGATCAATTGGGAGAAGTCATCCCTGGAACCGTCGCAGTCAATCCGGTTTTTGGGAATGCAGTTCGACACAGTACGAGCAGTGGTGTCTCTGCCCTCAGACAAGCAAGCGAGTCTTATTCACCATGTGCAGGGTATGAAGTCTGCGACAGCAATGTCCCTTCGAAGGTGTATGCACCTTCTGGGTTTGATGGTGGCGTCAATGGAAGCAATTCCGTTTGCCCAATTTCATTCCAGGGCTCTCCAAATGCTCATCTTGAACCGTTGGGATCGATCACGGTTTTCACTGGATTGCAGTGTCATCATCTCCCACAGGGTGAGAGAGTCGCTAGAATGGTGGTTACGTCCGGAACCGTTATCCCTGGGGAAGTCTTTCCTTCCTCCAAGGTGGTCGATCATAACCACCGATGCCAGCCTGACGGGCTGGGGGGGCGTCTGGAACGGTCTTTGGATTCAGGGGGTATGGTCATTGGAAGAGTCTGTCCTGCCGATCAACATCCTGGAATTGAGGGCAATTTTTCTTTGCCTCCAACACTGGACGGTCCCTTTAAGCGGTCTACCAGTCCGAGTGCAGACAGACAACGCGACGGCGGTCGCGTATATCAACCATCAAGGTGGAACGAGGAGCTTCAGGCTCATGATGGAAGTGTCTCGAATCCTGGTATGGGCCGAGGCCAGGGTGCCAGCCATCTCTGCGATTCACATTCCAGGAGTCCAGAATATCACAGCAGACTTCCTGAGTCGCAAAAAGATGGATTCCGGAGAATGGAGTCTTCATCCGGAAATTTTTGCACTGCTGTGCTCCCGTTGGGGAACTCCCCAAGTGGATGTGATGGCATCCAGGCTCAATGCCAAGTTACCGACATTCATGTCCAGGTACAAGGACTCGAAGGCTGTGGCGGTGGATGCTCTGGTGGCTCCTTGGGACCATTTCGAGCTAATTTATGTGTTCCCGCCGATATCCTTACTTCCTCTGGTTTTGCGTCGAATCAGACTGGAGAGAGTCCCGGCTATATTGATAGCCCCAGATTGGCCAAGGAGGACGTGGTTCTCGACGCTGGTGTCGCTTCTGGCAGCGCCTCCACTTCCACTCCCTCATCACCCGGACCTGAAGTCTCTGCGTTTGACGGCGTGGCTCTTGAGACCGAAATCTTGACCCGTCAAGGTTTTTCAGCCGAAGTCATTGCCACTCTGCGAGCTGCCAGAGGTCCGGCTACCACTAGAATTTATCATAAGACTTGGGAAGCCTTCTTTTCGTGGTGTTCAGGTTCTTCTAGGAACCCGAGGAGTTTTTCCATTCCCAATTTGTTGGCCTTTTTGCAATACGGGCTGGACAGGGGTTTGGCAGTTAGCACTTTGAAGGGGCAAGTTTCTGCTCTGTCCTTGCTATTTCGGAAGGCTATCGCTTCACATAGGGACGTACGTTCCTTTTTTCGCGGAGTAACTCGTCAGTTTCCGCCGCGGAAAGCGCCTGTGTCGCCCTGGCGGCTCAATCTTGTCTTGGAGGCTCTTCAACATGGGCCTTTTGAGCCTATGGACTCTGTTAGCCTTTCTTTGCTTTCTTGGAAGGTTGCCTTCTTAGTGGCGGTCACTTCTTTGAGAAGGGTTTCTGAGTTGGCGGCTCTCTCTTGCTCGCCTCCCTTTCTGGAGTTTTTCCCAGATCGCGTAGTGCTTTGCACACGTGGCGACTTTCTACCTAAAGTAGTATCGCAGTTTCATGTTAACGAGGATATTGTGTTGCCCTCGCTCTGTCCGGAGCCAAGGAATGCGAAAGAACGAGCCTTGCACACATTGGATTTGGTGCGGGCTTTAAAGTTCTATTTGTCCATTACTCAAAATTTTCGGAAGTCGGATTCTCTGTTTGTGATTCCAGCAGGTCGTCGACGTGGGCAACAAGCTTCCAAGGATTCTATAGCTCGTTGGATTCGGTCGGCCATTTTAGAGGCTTACCGACTTAAGGGCGAACCCTGCCCGATTAAGATTCGGGCTCACTCCACAAGGGCTGTGGGTTCGTCGTGGGCTTTCCACCAAGGAGCCTCGGCAGCTCAGCTCTGCCGGGCGGCGACCTGGCGTTCCGTCCACACATTTACAAAATTTTATAAGGTGGATGTTAGTGCTTCCGCTGATGCAGCCTTAGGACGTAGGGTCCTGCAGGCGGCTGTAGTTTAAAAGTTCTTGGGAACTTATAGTTAGCGCTATTTGCGCATTTATCTAGGTTGTTGGGTATCTGCCTCTTTTGGTTTTTTGCCCACCCTTATTTTTGGACTGCTTTGGGACGTCCCACTAGTAATGACTGTGTCTCCCTTCCTTCATCTGCAGCTGAAACACGGATTTTGGTAAGAACTTACCTGTAAAATCCTTTTCAGCGAAGAAGGAAGGGAGACACAGCTCCCTCCCATGGCAGAAGGGGTGTTGTTTTTTCAGATGCGGCGTGACCCTTCTCTGATAGCGTTTATCTGGGCTGAGGTCGGCGCGCTAAGGCTCTGTTCCAGCATTGCCAGCTCATCGCAGTGGTCAGGTTCAGTGAGTAGTACCTGGACTGTGTGTTGTTTCGGCTATATGCATAACCTGTCTTCTTGTTTTTTCTCTGAAGTCCTTGAGAAGGGGTTATGTTGCTACGCTGGTGATATTTGCTCTTCCTTAAGCTTGGGTACGACTGGAGAGCTGGAGTAGGAGGAGCCCTATATAGCTGGAGGGCCGGTCAACACTTTTTAATCTGAGGTGTGTTTATCCTATGTGGGCTCCGCCTACCGACTAGTAATGACTGTGTCTCCCTTCCTTCTTCGCTGAAAAGGATTTTACAGGTAAGTTCTTACCAAAATCGTGTTTCGCCCCCAATATTTTATTTTCACAAGGGTAACAGGAGAAATTGGACCCCAAAATTTGTTGTCCAATTTGTCCTGAGTACGCTGATACCCAATATGTGGGAGAAAATGACTGTATGGGTGCACGTCTGGGCTCGGAAGGGAAGTAGTGATGTTTTGGATTGCAGACTTTGATGGAATGGTCTGGGGCGTCATGTCGCATTTGGAGAGCCCCTGATGCGCCTAAACAGTGGAAACCCCCCACAAGTGACCCCATTTTGGAAAATAGACCCCACAAGGAACTTATCTAGAAGTGTGGTGAGCGCTATGAAGCCCCAAGTGCTTCACTGAAGTTTTATAACATACAGCCGTAAAAACAAAAAAATCATTTTTTTTTTACAAAAATGTTTTTGTCGCCCCCAGTTTTTTATTTTCCGAAGGGTAACAGGAGAAATAGGACAAATTGCACAATAACTCTTGGGGTCCAGAGTACGCTGATACCCCATATGCGGGGGTAAACTACTGTTTGGGCGCATGGCAGAGCTCAGAAGTGAAGGAGCACCGTTTGACTTTTTCAACTCAGAATTGGCTGGAATTGAGATCAGACGCTATGTCACATTTGGAGAGCCCCTGATGTGCCTAAACAGCAGAAACCCCCCAATTCTAACTCCAACCCTAACCCCAACACACCCCTAACCCTAGTCCCAACCCTAACCACAAACCTAACCCTAACACACCCCTAACCGTAATCCCAACCCTAACCCTAATCCTAACATTAGCGCCAACCCTAACCCTAACTTTAGCCGCAACCCTAACCCTAACGGGAAAATGGAAATAAATACATTTTTTTAATTTTATTATTTTTCCCTAACTAAGGGGGTGATAAAGGGGGGTTTGATTTACCATTTATAGCGGGTTTTTATGATTGGCAGCTGTCACGCTAAAAGACGCTTTTTATTGCAAAAAATAGTTTTTTGCATCACCACATTTTGAGAGCTATAATTTTTGCATATTTTGGCCCACAGAGTCATGTGAGGTCTTATTTTTTGCGGTACGAGTTGACGTTTTTATTGGTACCATTTTTGAGCACGTGACATTTTTGATCGCTTTTTATTTCGATTTTTGGAGGTTAGAATGAACAAAAATCAGCAATTCATGAATTTCTTTTGGGGGAGGCGTTTATACCGTTCCGCGTGTGGTAAAATTTATAATGCAGTTTTATTCTTCGGGTCAGTATGATTACGGCGATATCTCATTTATATCATTTTTTTAATGTTTTGGCGCTTTTATAGAATGAAAACAATTTTATATAAAAAATTATTATTTTTGCATTGCTTTATTCTGCGAGCTATAACGTTTTTATTTTTTGCTTATGATGCTGTATGACGGCTCGTTTTTTTGCGGGACAAGATGACGTTTTCAGCGGTACCATGTTCATTCATATCCGTCTTTTTGATCGCGTGTTATTCCACTTTTTGTTCAGCGGTATGATGATAGAGCATTGATTATTTGCTTCTTTTTTTTTTTTTTTTAAGGGGTTCACTAAAGGGGTTAACTAGTGGGACAGTTTTATAGGGGGGGTCGTTACGGACGCGGCGATACCAAATATGTGTACTTTTATTGTTTCGTTTTTTTTATTTACAGGAAAAAATGAATTTATTGGGGAATATTTTTTTTTTTTTTATGATCTTTTTTAACATTTTTATTTTATTTTTTTTACTTTTTTACTTTGTCCCAGGGTGGGACATCACTGTATTTTAGCAGATCGCTGGTGTGACAGTGTGCACAGCACTCTGTCACACCAGTGATCGCTCTGGCATCGCTGCAGGCTTCTTAGTGCCTGCTCTCAGCAGGCACTGAGGAAGCCGCCTCCCTGCAGGACCCCGGCGCCATCTTGGATCCGGGGACCTGGAGGGAGGACGGACCCTCGGAACAGCGCGACACATCGCGCTGCTCTGAGGGTCTCAGGGGAGCGCGCAGGGAGCCCTCTCCCTGCGCGATCCTCCCCTGTGCCCCGGGTACACCGCGATCATGTTTGATCGCGGTGTGCCAGGGGTTAATGTGCCGGGAGCGGTCCGTGACCGCTCCTGACACACAGTCACGGGCAGGGCCGGCGTCAGCACCCGGCACACCCGGGCAAGTGCCGGGGCCCTGAGCAGGCGGGGGGGCCCACTCGCAGTCTGGCACCCCTCGCCCGTTAGCGGAGGAGAGCGGTGTCAGCGCCGCCACTGGGCCCCCCCCCGCTTGCTCAGGGCTCCGGCATCAGCTGGCACAATACTTACCTCTCCCGTGCCTCCGCTGCCGCAGCTCCGGGCTCCAGGGGGCGCCGGCGCTTCCTCTCACAGCAGGCCGCTGAATGACGTCATCATTCAGCGGCCGGCTGTGGCACAGAGCGCGCGGACGTCGGATAGGTAAGACGTGTGTGTGTATGTCTCTGTGTGTGTCTGTGTGTATGTAGTGCGGTGCTTTGTGTGTGTGAGTGTGTGTGTGTGTGTGTGTGTGTGTATAAGTATGTGAGAGAGTGCTTGTGTGCTGTCTGTGTGTGATGATGTGCAGTCATTGCTGATAATGGGGAGGCATTGATGAAGATGATGATGGGGAGAAGATGATAATGGGCAGGCATTGCTGATAATGGGGAGGCATTGATGATGATGATGGGGAGAAGATGATAATGGGCAGGCATTGCTGATAATGGGGAGGCATTGGTGATGATGGGGAGAGATGATGATAATGGGCAGGCATTGATGATGGGGAGAAGATGATGATGGGCAGGCATTGATGATGATGGGGAGGAAATGATGATGGGCAGGCATTGCTGATAATGGGGAGGCATTGATGATGATGGGGAGAAGATGATGATAATGGGCAGGCATTGATGATAATGGGCAGGCATTGATGATGGGGAGAAGATGATGATGGGCAGGCATTGATGATGATGGGGAGGAGATGATGATGATGGGCAGGCATTGATGATAATGGGGAGGCCATGATGATGATGGGGAGGCAATGATGATGATAATGGGAAGTCTTTCCACAGCGCCCTTTCCTGAGCTGTAACAGTGCAGAACGCAGTACAGCGCAGAGGAAAGCTCCATATTTTGTATGAAGCATTATATGGGGACCAGTATCCTGTATGGAGCATTATATGGGGACCAGTATCCTGTATGGAGCATTATATTGGGTCCAGTATCCTGTATGGAGCATTATATTGGGTCCAGTATTCTGTATGGAGCATTATATGGGGGGTGACATCCTGCATGGGGTATTATATGGGTGATGAGGGGGAGACTGTGGTGCCCATAATATTGTATGGAGGACTGTACTGTCCAGTCTGTACTGTTCGCTGTGAGGATTTGGCGGTTTTTGAGCTATTGTAGAATTTACAATAGATATCACTCATGTAAGGGAAGAAGTGAAGTATTTGGCATTGTACTGTACCCATATTTCTCTGCAGTATCTGTGCATCATGAATCGTGGTCTGTGTTAAAGGGGCCCACTGAGGCTCTTTCGCCCGGGGCCCATAAAAACCTGGAGCCGGCCCTGGTCACGGGTGTCAGCTGTGATAATCAGCTGACACCCGGCGGCGATCAGCTGTGCTCCCCCCGGGAGCGCAGCTGATCGCCCATGACGTACTATTCCGTCCATGGGAATTAGGTCCAGGGTCACATGGACGGAATAGTACGTCTGATGGAATAAAGGGGTTAATAAACTTCTTGAATGTGGTTTTGAGCGCTTAGAGGGGTGCAGTTTTTAGAATGGTGTCACTTTTGCGTATTTTCTGTCACATAGGCCCCTCAAAGTCACATTGCATTTAAAATTAGTTGGAAAAATGAGAAATTGCTGATAAACTTTTAACCCTTATAACTTCCTAAAAAAAATTATGTTTCAAAAATGATTCTGATGTGGGGTAGAATTATGGCAATAGTGCCGGCAGTATAAGTCTTGGCTGGTATTGACATGCTTCGGTTACTTGTCATAAGTCATGGCTGCCTCTGGTGTTGGCAGATATCAGGTTACTATCAGCCATTTCATCTCTGTAATTAGTGCCTGTGACATCGATGAGTTCCCACGATGACAGTTTGTCAAGGTCTCTGTTTAGTTTAGTAAGAGTTGATGTGCCCAAATTTTTGTATGAAATTCTGCAGAAATAAGATATGAATGTAATAAGTTGTCATAGCGGTCTGGGCTGGGGAAGAACAGGGGAAACGAAGGACTTCAATCACAGAAAACATCATTGGTGAGTCATTGGATTTATCAGTCAGTAATACACATATCGTACAGCTGATATCTATCTCTATACGGTGCTAATATTAGTCTTGGTACAATGGTTGTTGTGAATGATCACTATGGTGTTGTTATTCCTTTTCCATTTAGTGGTAATATGTGGTCAGGGCAGGGCCGGACTGGCCATCTGGCAATTCATGCAAATGCCAGAAGGGCCTGTCTGGTCATGGGCTGCCTTGTCTGCTATGTTGTTAACAGAATTGGTGTTCTCAAGAAACCCATGCTGTTAAGATTTGTGACGGAGCACAAAGTCGCTGACTCCATCACCCCAGCAGCCACGGGTATCATTAGACTGACTGGTCTTGTAGTAAATCTTGCTTTCCTCCATCCAGGGTAATATTAGTAATATATCCCATCTGGTTCATGGGGACGGGGACGACATGGGCCTGTGTGATTTCAAATGCCAGAACTGAATTTCAGCCCCAGTCCGTACCTGGGTCAGGGTGTGGCGGTATAATACCAATGAATCATGGTATGTGTTTAAGGTGCCCACTGAGACTCTTTCGCCCACTCTAAAACTAGTGACGACTCTGTGTAGTTGTCTTCCTTATTACCGGTCCTTTCACTATGATCTTCATTGTGAGCTCCAAAGAATAAATTTAGAAATCCCTTTTTTGTTTTGTAGAAAAAATTCACATCTAATCTATCTTTCATCCTTATAGGAAATCCTTGTGAGAATAACGGTTTATCACTAAATTGTAAAAAAGAAGATATCAGGCAGCACTCTAATGGAGAAAACCTCATTACCCTTCATGGACCTCCTGGACTTCACAGTACTTCACCTTCTTATAATCCTCCTAATCATGAGGAACCCTCTCCTGAGCAATCTCGCATTGTTACCACAATTCCAGGAGACAAAGTGGATACAAGATTTCAGTGTGACAAGCAACTTACTAAATGCTCAGATTTTTTAACACAAAGAAAGCACAAAGGAGAGAAGCCATACTCCTGTTCAGAATGTGGGAAATGCTTTAAATATAAATCACAATTTGGTACACATCAGAGAATTCACACAGGAGAAAAGCCATTTTCATGTTCAGAATGTGGGACGGCCTTCACAGATAAAGGGAATCTTATTACACATCAGAGAATTCACACAGGAGAGCCTCGATATTCATGTTTAGAATGTGGGAAATGTTTTTTATATAAATCACAAGTTGCTATGCATGAGAGAAGTCACACAGGAGAAAAGCCATTTTCATGTTCAGAATGTGGGAAGTCCTTCACAGCTAAAAGGAGTCTTATGAAACATCAGAGAATTCACACAGGAGAGACTCGATATTCATGTTCAGAATGTGGGAAATGTTTTTTATATAAATCACAAGTTGCTATGCATGAGAGATGTCACACAGGAGAAAAGCCATTTTCATGTTCGGAATGTGGGAAGTCCTTCACATATAAAGGGTATCTTATTATACATCAGAGAATTCACACAGGAGAGAAGCCGTATTCATGTTCACTATGTGGGAAGTCCTTCAGAGATAAAGGGAGTCTTCGTAGACATCAGACCACTCATACTGGAGAGAAGCCGTTTTCATGTTCAGAATGTGGAAATGCTTTAGAGATAATTCAGTGCTTGCTAGACATCAAAGAACTCACATGGGCAAGAAACTGTTGTGATGTTTACAGTGTGGAATGTGCTTTACAAAAAAATCAAGTCTTTTGAGTCACAAGAGAAGTCACATAGGAGAGAAGCCGTATTCATGTTCAGAATGTGGTAAATCTTTTATACATAAATCATATCTTGTGAAACATGAAAGTGGGCATACAGGAATGAAACTAATTATGTTGGGGCAGCACGGTGGCTCAGTGGATAGCACGGCAGCCTTGCAGCGCTGTAGTCCTAGGTTCGAATCCCACCAAGGGCAACATCTGCAAGGAGTTTGTATGTTCTCCCCGTGTTTGCGTGGGTTTCCTCCGGGTACTCCGGTTTCCTCCCACATTCCAAAAAAAACATACAGATAGGGAATCTAGATTGTGAGCTCCTTCGGGGACAGCGACGATAATGTGTGCAAACTGTAAAGCGCTGCGGAATATGTTAGCGCTATATATAAAAATAAAGATTTATTATTATTATGTTCTCTGTGTTTTATAAATTGTAATAAACATTGCTCAGCATAAATGAGTGCACCCCCTTTGATAAGGAAGATTTTAATTTCTCACTGAACAGTAGAACAATTTCTAACATTTTGCCAATACTGAGTTTCATAGAACATTTTAGGCAATAACATGAAAGTAAGGTTAATCATATAACTTTCATTACAAAATCTTCAGTTTAACTAAAATTAGTTGATGCAAAAATTAGTAAACGCCACAACAAAAGCTGCTACATCTAGCATTTTATATGGTCTCCATGATTTTTAACCCCTTTCTGCCATCCGATGTCCTATTCCGTCCATGTGACCTGGGCCAATTTGACCATGGACGGAATAGTACGTCATTTCTTTAATGTGACGCTGCGACCGAAGTCACAGTGATGACATTAACATTCCAGCGCCATCTTACTTGTGGGTAGATGGTGCCATCATCCTTGGGGGTGTCGCCGCCCACCGGCACTCGCGATCGCTGTGATTGGCTGTTCAATTCTGAACAGTCAATCGCAGCCTCTCTCATTGTTTCAATCAGATTGCCTGAAACAGTGATGTCCCAGCCTAGGATCGAGTACCAATGTACTCGATCCTAGGCTGGTGCCTGGCAATGCCAGGCATCGCTGAAAAGTACTCTGATTGGCGCAATCATCGATTGCGCCAATCGCAGGGCACAGCCATGGTGTGACTGTGCTGTGACCTGCCTAGGATCAGAACTGTGAGCTTAGCAAAGGCCAGGAGCTGCTGTTTAGTGCGACCGACGATTACATTGATCGCGCCAATCACAGGGCACAGCCAAGGTGTGTCCACGCTGTGCCCTGCCAGTGACCTGCCTAGGATCACAGCTGTGAGCTCCGATCCTGGGCCAGTGCCTAGCAACACTGGCGTCACCAGGGCCAGCTCTGATTGGTGTGATCGATGTCATCATCGATCACACCAATGACAGGGAACAGCAGCGGTATGACTGCTCTGTGACCTATCTGTGACCACATTGCAGGTCCTCACACTAGTTGAGGATTCCTGCAGTGCGGTCACGCTACAGGATCTCCTGCTGTGCTGGGCCTTGTGGTACCACAGAATCCTGTGACACCACAATCCCTGCTGAAGAACAGAGAAGAAGACAAGACAGAAGAAACAAGAGAGACTACAACTGTAAGTGTTTTGATCCCTGCCCAATCTCTCTTCATCCAGCCCAATCCCCATCCTCCCTTCCCTTTCCCCCTTTTTTTTTTACCCCTTCCACCCCACTCTGCTATCTCCGTGCGCACATCCAGCAGCCGCCGAGCTTTGATTATTGACACAGTTCACTGATCAGAGCTCGTGCCTGCTGTTTTCCATTTTTCTTTCTCACCACCCGCTTTACGCCAGCCCCGTGCACACATCCAGCAGCCACTGAGCTTTGATTAGTGACGCAGTTCATTGATCAGAGATATTGCCTGCTGTTTTCCATTTTTTTATTCTCACCCCCCCTTGCGTCACCCCCAGGCGCACATCCAGCAGCCACTGAACTTTGATTAGTGATGCAGTTCACTGATCAGAGCTCGTGCCTGCTTGTGAAGAATGGAGGCACGGAGGTCACGGTTTAAGATCCCTCCGCTGCCACCAATGTGATGAAAAAACAGCAAACAAGTCTATTGACCTTACACTTTACCGCAGGGGGGCTTATTTTAGTTTTCCCACCGCTGCCATCAATATGTCACCAACTGCAGGGATTTATGTATATCCCACTTTCCAGTTCCGCTTAGGAACTCGCAGCTATCCGGCGCCCCTCACCCTCAGGTCAGTCAGGGAACTGCACCTAGGATAATTAGTCGCCAGACTGGCCTGCTTGGATGTGTACTGGCTATTAGGCACGCTGCAGCGAGGGAATTATAACTACTAGCCGCAGCCAGGCAATACGCTTATAAAACCCGCTCCATCACTGCCAGCTTTACCCAATGCCCAGCACAAACTAGCTGCCACCAGCCTCCGGTTCTAGAATGTGGGGCAGGGGCCACCCAAATTTAGTAGTGTAATTCCCTTCGGAGAACGTGACAGTTATAGAGCAAGGAGAAACGGAACTAGTAATTTTTACATATTTTACTCCAAAATGGTAGGCAGTGTTTACAAAAGGACTAAAAGATATTACAATATGAGACAATTAAAGTATGTACAAGACAATTACAAAATAATAGGGGTTAACTGTAGAAGACGCACTTATATTTGCTTAAGTCCTTTCAGGCACACCATGCGGTTGGGGGAAGTGTGACACATCACAATGCATCACAGAGTTTTACTGCATCAGGATTCCAGGGCAAGATGCTTGCCAACTGAGCTCCCACAATCTTATACCCTCATGGTCGTGACATCACTAAAGGGGCTGAGTTATGGAAGCCCTCTTTCTGCCCGAATGAATATTTTGCTACAAAACTTCTGAATTACATAACTAAGCGAGGGTACCTCGCACGGAGACGCAGAGCGTATCATCTTACTCAGCATGATGTTGGCGTTCATTAAAACCTAAACTCGAAGTACCTGGATGGATCGGTTAAGTAGGAATCCATTCCTTGGATTCCGCTGGTGCCAGACCTTAGAAAAAGGCGCTGGAGTGTAGCTTAAACATTGCAGGCCCTGAATGTGTAATTTTCATACTCATAACATAAACTGGTGTCGAGTTATGCCCTAATGGTTAGATTCTACATCAAGGCTGTTGTGAATGTGCTAAAAATGGTTTCTGAGCAGAGGCTCACTCTGGTGGCTACTGACAGTACTGAATCTTTCAGCGAGGAATGGCAATCTGGGATCACGGACTGGTCTGATATAAGCGAGGTTCCCACCCATGATGGTTGCCGGTGATCAATTGTTCTTGTCTCAATTGTGGTTCCTGGTTCATTTGGAAGCTTGCTGAGTCTTGCCTGCATCTTCTGCTATCAGATAAGATATTTTCTGCTTTTATTTTTGTGCTTGCTTTTTGCATTGTTCCCTGCACTTCTGTGGAGGTCAGCCAGGTCCCCTCCGGGGGCTTGTGCTCCTCTCAGTTTATCTGGAGCCACTGTTGTTTGTTCGTTTGCTTTTTCCTGTTTCTTCAGTGGCTGCGGCTTAGTTTTGTTACACCAGAGAACTGATTTAGGTGGTAGAGGTCGTGTGATCTCAGGTGTTTTTGCAATCAGTAGAGTTGGTATTTTTTAGGGTTTTTTTTTGATTGCAGTGAGTATCCTTTCCTGTACTTTTCTGTCTAGAAAGATTGGGCCCCAGCGTTTGCTCATTCTATTTTCTGTCTGTGTCCGTGCATCTTCTTGTCTAACCGCCATTACATGTTTGGGGGCTTCCTATTTTCTTTGGGGATCTGCTCCGGGTCAGATAGCTTTCATCTTTCTGCCTTTAGGTGTAGTTATCTCTCAGGCTGTGACGAGGCGTCTAGGATCAACGTAGGAACGCTCCACGGCTACCTATAGTTGTGTGGTTAGTTCAGGTTACTGCAATCCAATAGGTTCCAGCCTCTCTGATGTATTGCCGTTTTTGCTTACTCTCCTCAGCTACCAAAACATAACACAAGGCTATCTGACACACAGCACATGGTCTGAGACAAAGAACTGCTCTTGGCTAATTAGCTCATTCCTGAGGGAGGGGTTTAGTATTACATGCAGGGAATGAAGTGAGCAAGTGAGAGCAGTTTGCAGCTGCTGACGGGGAAAAAGGAAGGGGAGTCAGACCCTCACAGTTAGTATAACAGAGCTCACTGTGTGGAAAGTTCTGGAAGGGGAATTTTGAATGCGGACAACATGGGAGTATCATTACACCTCACCCTTTTGGATTGCGCTACGTTGGCAGGACCTCTCGGTACTCATCCATGCGCACCTCGGCAGGTTCGCCTTGGCGAGACAACCCATCTGCGTTGCCATGCTCACTGCCCTTTTTGTGTTTCATGGTAAAGTCGTACTGTTGGAGGGCAAGGCTCCAGCGTAGCAACCTTCCATTGGTTCGAAACACTGTGCAGCCAGCTCGGGGTTGTGTTCGGTCACCATCATGAAGGTGCAACCATACAGGTAGGGCTGCAAATGTTGCAGTGCCCAGATCATGGCCAGACACTCCTCGATTGTGGAATAGGCCACTTCCGTCGGCAGAAGCTTCCCTCTCAGGTACAACACGGGGTGCTCTTGGTTCCCCAAATCGACCTGGCTGAGCACAGCACCGAGGCCAAACTCACTGGCATCGGTCTGTACTAGGAACGGCCGACTGCTGTCGACTGCTTTTAACACGGGAGAGCTGCACAGGGCTGTTTTCAGAGCCCGGAAGGCCACCTCACAGTCGACGGTTTGGGGTAGCTTCTTCCTGGTGAGGTCTGTCAAGGGCTTTTCAAGGCTGCTATAGTTCTGAACAAAGCACCCATAGTACCCCGCAGTGCCCAGGAAGGACATCACCTGATTCTTGGTCCTGGGGGTGGGCCAGGATGCAGTCGCGTCCACTTTCTCTTGCTCCGGCCTCATGGAGCCCCCGCCTACCCAATGCCCCAGGTAGTGGACCTCCCTCATGCCCATCTGGCACTTTCCCAGCTTGATGGTCAGGCCTGCTTGGTGAACATGCTGGAGCACCTCCTGGAGATGCTGCAGGTGTTCCTCCCAGGTGGAACTGAAGACGGCAATGTCATCCAGGTACGAAACCGCGTACTTCTCCAGTCCCTGAAGCAGGTGTTTACCATCCGCTGGAAAGTGGCAGGGGCATTCTCCATGCCGAAGGGCATGACAGTGGACTCGTACAGTCCGAAGGGGGTGATAAAGGCGGACTTCTCCTGCACCTCGGGGCTCAGGGGAATCTGCCAGTATACCAGACTCAGATCCATGATGGATAGGTAGTTCGCTTTTGCTAACCGCTCAAGTAGCTCCTCGATGCTCAGCATTGGGTGTACGTCAGAGGCTGTGATGGCGTTGAGCCCCCTGTAGTTCACGCAGAACCGGGTGGTCCAATCCTTTGGCACAAGAACTACAGGTGAGGCCCACGTGCTTTTGGACTATTGAATCACCCCCAACTGTAACATCTCATTGATCTCCTGGTTCATAACCTGCTGCACCTCGTCAGAGATACAAGAGGGTGTTCTCCGTAGTGGGGCATGATTCCCAGTGTCCTCTTCGTGAACCGCTAATTCAGTCCTCCCAGGCCTGTTGGAGAACACGGCCTGGAAGGGTTCCAGCGTGGTCCGCAACTGCGACCGCTGAGGTTCAGTTAACAAGGCGCTTACCTCCGCGTCCTCGATGGAGGTAAGCTGGTCACAAGTGCATCCGCCACCTTATCCGCCCTGGTTGAGGACAGAGCCACTGTCTCTGGGCATCGGGTAGCATAGTCTACCACAGTGAGAATGTAACAGAGTATAGGTGGAAAACATCACCAAAAGTTGTACCGATGAATATAATCAAAATTAAGTAGGACTAATAGGGAAACTGCCAAAGAGCTAAGCCAATACACAAAAGGGAATAGCAGCCAAAATATCCCATAAAAATATTTCTTTATTAACAACATATGTTTAAAATTACATAGGATGGTAATTCGAACATCTGGGGAAAATCATTAGGAATGCCAGTATAATCCCTCCATAGAGGATCTAGTCAAGTCCAAATAGCTGATGATACAAATCAAAGTTTCTACTCACTGCAGGCATAGAGTCCAAAAAAGTGGACCCCACATGCGAATAGTGACTTGTAACCAGCATGTCACGCAGATTTCTCGCTCTTCGGAAGGTAATCATGGGACGCTCTGGAATAAACTTTTTAATGATCGGATCCACCATTAGAATTGGCCATGCTTTCACAAGGGCTGCTCTAATTAACCCATGTTGTGAATTATAGGTTGTCACAAACCTAGACTCACTCTGATTGATAGCCCTCTGGCCTACATTACTATATAAAAGTCTATTACGATTTGTGTATTTTGCCCGATGGTATGCTTTTTTTAAAGATCGTCTACTGTATCCGCGGGCGAGGAAACGAGATTTTAATTCCTCCGCTCTACGTGTAAAATCCTCCTCCGAAGAGCAGATACGTCTTAAACGCAAAAATTGCCCTACCGGGATGCCCCTTATCATGTGTCTAGGATGACACGAGGATGCATGTAATAATGTATTCGATGCCGTTGTTTTCCGGAAAATATCCGTTCTAATACATCCTGTGTCATCCCTATAGATAGAGACATCCAGAAAATCAATCTTAATTGTAATTGTATGCACATGCTGTGGTTAGCGCGAGGCACTGTGGGTGAGTCAAACCGGTGACAATATGTGGGTATATAAACCGCCATATAGTAGTTCCATGTATGCCCCCTGAGGAAGGAGCTGCGCTCCGAAACGCGCGTTGGGGTGGATCTGGGTCCTGATCTGAAGGCTGAGTTATACTCCTGTTAAGGTATAAATTGCACTATAGGCTGGGTTCATTATGTCTATATCATCCAGCACTATGCTAGTACAACAAGTGGTCTATAAGTGCAGCACATGTGTGTAGAAACTTTGATTTGTATCATCAGCTATTTGGACTTGACTAGATCCTCTATGGAGGGATTATACTGGCATTCCTAATGATTTTCCCCAGATGTTCGAATTACCATCCTATGTAATTTTAAACATATGTTGTTAATAAAGAAATATTTTTATGGGATCTTTTGGCTGCTATTCCCTTTTGTGTATTGGCACAGTGAGAATGTATTGCTTTCCAGAGCTGCTGGGGACGGCCAGCGGGCCCACAATGTCCACAGTGATTCTCTAGAAAGACTCCTCTACCTCTGGCAAAGGGATCGGGGGAGCCTTAAGAGCAGGCCCCGCCTTCCCCACTCTTTGGCAGGTGATACAGGAGCGGCAGTGGTTTGTCACATCTGTCCCCATCTTGGGCCAATAGAAGTGTTAAGACAGCCGGGCCTTAGTTTTGCTGATCCCCAAGTGTCCAGCGAGTGGAATCTCATGGGCAATCCACAACAACTCACCCCTAAATTGGTAGAGGACGACCAGCTGTCTTACCCTCAACCACTCCTTTTGGGAATCTCTGGGCACTGTCTCCTGGTACAACCTTCCTCGTTCCCAGAACACCCTCTCCTTATCAGTCACGGAGGTGGGCGTCTCGGCGAGGTGTCTCAAGTTCTCCAGGCTTGCATCTAAGTGCAGAGCGGCCTGGAATTCCTGGCTGGAGGCAGCCAGAAGTGACATCAAGGTTCCCTCCTCTCTGGGACCTGCTCCGGGTCCATTCATGGTTCAGTCAAGCTTCTGACTGAGGAGTGTTCAGAAGGCAGGGCGTTACCTGCATTTTGAGCACTCTGACTGCGGGTGACAGTGGCTGCGTAGGCTGTCTCCCCGGAGTTTTCCACAGACCCATCAGCCGGCGCTGCTATGGGCTTTGCCTCCCTATCCATCTCCAACACTTCAGGAGCAGTGCTACTTATGGGCCAGTTACCTTCCTCGGTGGCACTGGTCAGTTGCATGGCATCACATTCCTCACGGCTCCCATGCAACTCCCCATTTCCTTTAGCACCGTCGTTTGCTCCTGCTAGGGGTTCCTCAGCCGTTTCACCTCACAGAGTGACGTGGCTGAGCATTCCTGCACCTGTGGACACATCAACCTCTTCAGAAAAATGGTTATCAGGTACAGCTGGCACATTAACCTCATTACTAGCATCATTCCTGGGGGAAAAATAGTTATCAAGTAAAACGTCATCAGGTAAAGCATGCAATTTCATATCATCATCAATGGCATTAACATTACCCTTAGTATCAGATTGGGGAGCGGTGTCAAGGACATAATACTCTACCATCCTCCCCGAATCAGTCCCCAACAAAACGTCGGTGGACAAGTTTTCGGACAACCCCACTTCACCCCGCTCCCGGCACCCCAATCAATAAAAACCCTGGCCATCGGCAAGGGACAGTGGATGCCCCCAATCCCAGTAACAGTCAGAGTTTTCCCCCGAATAATCTCATCAGGGGCTGCCAGTTCGGGTTGGATACGGGTCCGTTCAGCCCCAGTGTCCTTGAGGCCTGTAGTGAGACCGGCCCCCACGCGAACGTGCTGCACATTGTCATCGACCCTCCCAACCACCCCACCCACCAAGAGAACTGCTGCATTAGGCCCAGAGGCCATGGTTGGGGGGTTCCTCTGCTTCTCCGGACAGGTGGCGCTGATATGTCCAGTCCGTTTGCAGGCAAAACACTGGCGAAGGTCATTGGTAGGTCTGGAGTTGGCAAATGGGATAGGGCCTCCGGTGTTCGGCTGGCAGGGGCGCTGGGGTGGTTGCAGGCTTACCCCCTTTCCAGCTGGCGGTGACTGGCTTCCGCACCTCTGGTTTACGTTTGGCCATACAGGTGTCGGCGATCTGTGCTGCTTTGTCCGCATCCTTTGGCTCTCGGTCCAGCACAAACTGGCGGACCTCAGCTGGGCAAAGATGTAAGAACTGGTCTTTTATCATCAGGTCCCTCAGCTGCTTAAAGGTGGTTGCTGACAGTCCTTGGATCCACTGGTCAAAGTGGGTCCTGAGTCTATGCAACACATAGCTGTAACTGTCATGTGGGCCACGTTGGAGGTTCCGGAACTTTCTACGGTAAACCTCTGGAGTTAGCTGGTACTTCTTTATCGGCCTGTTTGATGGCTTCATAGTCGTCATCTTGGTCTTGCGAGAGAGAAGCAAACGCCTCCAGAGCTTTGCCTTTTAGCCCTGGGGTCAAGTACCTGGCCCATTGGTCCGCAGGCAGCTGGTACTGTCTGCAGGCTTTCTCAAAGACCCGCAGAAAAGTGTCCAAGTCCCCGTCCTTTTCCATCACGGGGAAGTGTTATGGCCGTGCCTTCGGAATGGGTATACCTCCCAGCCGGGCCATCTCCAGTACATGGGCTCTCCGCTCGGCTCTCTCAGCCTCTCGCTCGGCCCTCTCAGCTTCTCGCTGGGCTTTCTCAGCCTCACGCTCGGCTTGGCACTCTGCTCTCTCCAGAGCTTGCTGGATCAGCTGTAGACGTCTGTATCTTCAACGGGGAGTAGTTCCAAGGCCGCCTGCAGCTGGGGGGGTCCAGTCTGCCCTGGGTGTTAGTGGGGCCAGCATTCAGTGGTTGGGCCTCTGCTGCAGCATCATTTTCGCTTGGGCCCGCTGGGCTCTAGCCGTTTTCCAGTTGCACCATGGCCGTGACCAGTTTGCCTTTGTTTTTGCCCATGGTGTCAATCCGCCTCCACCCGCACATGGCAATAAGAGTTTCCTTTGGATGCCGCTTATACCAGTCTTCTCCCATCATAGCCATGGTTGCCAAATAAAAGATAGGGTAGAAAAACAAAGAGAAAGGAAGGGGGTAATCGCAAGTACACACAATTGTCTCAGGACTAATAAACACTGAGTCAGTTCTCCAAAACTTTTGCTGCAGGGTCCCCGCAAGAACCGTGCAAGTTTTTAGTGGGAGGAATGATTGCTCAGACCAGATCACTAATGCTCTATTATCCCACCGCTGCAACCAAATGTGAAGGAACGGAGGCACTGTTTATGATCCCTCTGCTGCCACCGATGTGATGAAAAAACAGCAAACAAGTCTATTGACCTTACACTTTACCGCAGGGGGGCTTATTTTAGTTATCCCACCGCTGCCACCAATATGTCACCAACTGCAGGGATTTATGTATATCCCACTTTCCAGTTCCGCTTAGGAACTCGCAGCTTTCCGTCACCCCCTTCACCCTTAGGTCAGTCAGGGAACTGCACCTAGGTTAATTAGTCGCTGGACGGGCCTGCTTGGATGTGTACTGGCTATTAGGCACGTTGCAGCGAGGGAGTTATAACTACTCTTAGCCGCAGCCAGGCAATACGCTTATAAAACCCGCTCCGTCACTGCCAGCTTTACCCAATGCCCAGCACACACTTGCTGCCACCAGCCTCTGGTTCTAGAATGTGGGGCAGGGGCCATCCCAATTTAGTAGCGTAATTCCCTTCGGAGAACGTGACAATACGTTATAGAGCAAGGAGAAACAAAACTAGTAATTTTATATATTTTAGGCTAATTTCACATTTGCGTATTTTAGCGCAGCGCTTCGTGCGCTACCGAAAACGTATGCAAAAATGCAAATAAGCGCATTCAAGCGCAAGGTTTTTTTAACGCATCAAAGTATGCATAAGGACCAAAAAACGTAGCGTTTACATACGTTTCTAAACCGTTTTGCATGCGTTTGCGTTTTTTAGATGCATGAGTCACACATTGCACAAAAGGAAAATCCCTGAAACAGACCCCACCAATGGGACACAAGTGGGGGAGTGTCATGGGATTTCTTGAAATAGACCTTGTTCAGCTGAATTCTTCAGATTTTGCTGGTGTTCCCTGTGTCACCATGGATCTGCGTTGGGAGAGTTTTCGCATAAACTTGGATCTGGACATCGCACTGTTTCAGGCTTTTGCTTGCCAGCAACAAAGGGAGAGAGAACGAAGATGGCAGTGGCGGCGTTTTTGGAGACATCCGACGTGGTGCGCACCACACCCTCTTCAGCAAGCTCCAGGCAAGCCCGGCTAAATTTTCGGACTATACACGAATTGTCCCAAGAAAGTTTTAGGGATTTGCTTTCTCGTGTTGAAGGAGCCATCTGGAGACAGGACACACAGCTCCGTCGTGCGATTCCTCCTGAGGAACGGCTCCTCGTCACATTACGGTACGTAATATTAAACAAATGCGTGTATCGTTTTTGTTCTACCATTTAGTAAATACGGCTGAATTGTAGTTCTGCAATTAACAGTAATTTTTTTCATGTCAGTTTTTTGCCTAAGCCTAGACAATCACTATTTTTTTTCATCTTTTTTGCAGCTTCCTGGCTTCTGGCGAGACCCTCTCTTCACTCCACTTCCAGTACCGGCTTGGAATCTCCACCTTCTCAGGAATAGTTGTGGACTCCTGCCGGGCTTTGTGGGACGTTCTATGTCCTGAATTCATGCCCCTGCCCACCGCGGAAAAGTGAATGGATATTTCAGAAAAATTCTGGACAGTCTGCAATTTCCCCAACTGTTTGGGAGCGGTGGATGGGAAACACATCCGGATAACAAAACCCCCAAGAAGTCGCTCTGAGTACTTTAATTATAAAAAGTACTTTTCTACGGTGCTCATGGCCATTGCAGATGCAGACTGCAGGTTTATTCCAGTGGACATTGGGGCATTTGGCCGGGGCAATGACTCACAGACCTTTAAGAACTCGGACATGGGCCGTAAGTTGTATGGCAACCATTTTAATTTCCCCCTGCCACGGCCTCTTCCCCACACCGAAGGTCCGCCACTGCCATTTGTAATAGTTGGTGATGAGGTCTTTCAAATGTGCACAAACCTGTTGAAACACTACTCCAGCCGGGACTTAGACCACAGCAAAAAAATCTTTAATTACAGTACAGACTGACCAGGGCCAGAAGAACTGTCGAGTGTGCCTTTGGGATTCTTGTGTCCAGATGGCGCATTCTAGGCACAGCCATTAATCTGATACTAGAAACTGTGGATGAGGTGGTGAAAGCCTGTGTGGTTCTTCACAATTTTGTGATGGCTAAAGAGCACCCTACCTTTGAAATAGATGAACCACCTGTCAACCCATTGCCTGAATTCACTCAGCACCCTCTCAGGTCATCTGTTGAAGTAGGCCATATAAGGGACCAATTTGCGACCTACTTTCTATCTGATGTGGGACGTGTGGAATGGCAAGAGCAAATGGTGTAATAAAATTATTTTCTTCTGTTGTTAATAAAAAACCTGTTTTGATACCTGTACTGAGTGCACTCTGTTTTTCTACACTCCAATACAATAATCACCTGCCCAGGTGTCCCAGTGTAGTCAGGATGCTGTGTTTTCTGCATCGTGACTTCATTAGGACTCCTACCAGGTGAGTCTACGGAGAAAAGTTGTATGACCTTCATCATCTCTCCAGTCTATTAAAACATATAGCATCGCCGCTGGAGATATATGCAGCGACGGTGGAGATACCACAAATATTATACACCTGGCCTGATGTTACAAATAGTGAGTTTGGGATGCAATAGCATCATTCTCTCTTTATGACACCTGACCATATGAGTATAGATATTATTTGTAGTATCTCCACTGTGGCTTCAGTATGCACGCACACTGGAGAGATGATAAAGTATAGACAACTTCTACAATCCCCTGGCCTGGTGTCATGCTGAAGTGAGGATGCCAAAAAAAGCATCCTGACGTCAGAATTTATGACACCTGGGCAGGTGAATACACATATGAGTAACCAGCAGCATCTCTCCAGTCTGCGTGCAATAGATGATGCAGACTGAAGTGACGCTGCAGATGACAACTCATAGGTATAGTCACCCGGCCAGGTGTGATAAATAGTTATGATAGTAGGCCAGGGGATTGTAGATATGGCGTGTATTTTCTCCATCATCTCTTCAGTTTATTCACCACACACTGAATAGAGGATGTGGTTAATTACAAGGTATATCTACAATCCCCTGGCCTTGTGTCACAAACTGTGAAATGTGGATGGACAAAACACACCATCCTCAATTCACTCTTTATGATACCTGGCAAGGTGAGAATAGATATGCCTTGCACTCAGCCACATCCTCTATTCAGTCTAATAATATTTCAAGACTGAAGAGACTGCTGTTGAAAATACAAGTCATATATTTGTGATTTTGCCACCACATAGCTCCAAGACTGACACAATGAATGCATGTGTGCTCAAAATTAATGGAGAGCTATGTGGTGGCAAAATCCCAAAGTGTACGGCGCAGTGAGTGTACGACGCAGTGTTGTGTAGCGCGGCGAAAGACACAATGAAAACAAACAGTTTGGGGCAAAAAAAACAACAACTTATTTTGACAAGACACAAACAAAAAATTAATGTGGACGACGTTTGGGTGAAGAAGGAGGTAACTTGGGGTGTGGAGCGACGAGGATTGAGTTTGGGAGGGAGACGAAGGGGTTCGAGGGGAAGGGGCGACGAAAGTGGTGGGGGAAGGCAGCGGGAAAAAACAGTTTGAGGTGAGGGGGGTGCGAGAACTGGGAGGACAAAACTCTTTTCAGCTGCAGATGGAAGCAAGGGGGACACTTCATTACTTCTGGGTAGGGCGGAGCCAGATAGTAGGACTAACCTCAGGTTCTAAAAATGGGTGTTGTCCGGCCCCTCCGGCTCTGGCTCCTCCTGCCGTACACTCCAGTTTTCGACTTGAGGTCCAAGTAGGAAGGACGGCTGCTAATGCAGCTCCTCAGAAGAGTTTGTTATTTTACTCGGACAAGGTCCTGGACTTTATGTCTAGAGGATCAGGGGTACCGGCGCTGCTGGACCCCACCCTCTCCCTCGGCAATATGTATTCCCTAAATGGTGGTCATTACATTTTCTTGCCGGCCCGGGGGGAAGAGGTGGCTATCCCTGACAGGACGCATACCACGTTCTGGGTCACTGCGTTCCTTGTCCTCATGGGGAAGCAATGGGCACAGCGTCACATATCCGTGGAGGGTCCCTGTGGCGTTTTTGGCTGGTGAGTACTCTGCATTATATTTTGATATATGCGAGTGATTACAGCGTCTGCGGTGACAGCGCTGACTGTTATTGGTGTTTCCCACTATTTTCTCATGATTGGGCATTTTTAAAAAAAAAAAGTACAGGGAGAGGAGTGCAAAAGATCTCCCGCACTTTTTGACTGAGCAGAGAGGGGGCGTGGCTTCGGGCTTTCCCGGCTTTCTGATTGCAGGAAGTGACTGGCTCCTTCTCTTCCTGCTCTCTGCGGCAGCCATTACAGCTCTCCTGGTCTTCTCTCCCCCGTTTCTGTACACAGGCATTTGAGACAACACCAAGCCAGCCGAGTGAGTCGCTGCTATCGCTTAGGTAGCAGCTTAACCCTTTAGCCTCCCGCAGCATTTTTTTGCTGTTTGCGCTCTCTAGCGCAGCGCTGCAGTTTTCTGATCATTGGGACATTGTATCCCTCAGTAACGGTCTGTGAGCTGTCTGCAGCGGGGGGGGGGGGGCGCCGTTTTTCACTGCTGGGGTATTCTTTTGCTTTTAAAAGAAGTTAACCCTTCAGCGTTTTGCTACTGTGTGAGACCACACTGCTCTGGTTATTCTCATCACTATACCATCTCAATAACCGGCATGTCAGATTTGAGTCAGGAGGCTGATCGTCTTCCTCGTCCTCTCCAGGACCAGCCCCGCGTTTCTGACACGATGGAATCCTCTGCACCTTCTAGCGCTGCTATTGGAGGTCGCTATGATGCCAAGTTTGATATGCTCGCTACTGCTATTAGTGGGCTTTCTGACCTTTTGGGTCAGTGGGTATCCTCTAGACCTTCTCATAGCAAAAAGCGCCCAGGATTGCTATGCCCTCCCCACTAAGCGACTCAGATTTGTCTGCGAGGGAGGGTTCTCCTTCAGTTTCTGAGGGAGAATGTTCTGATTCGGGCAGAGAGGATTTTCAGGAGCACTCTGCTTCCTTGTCGGGCCGTGTAGATGCTTTTGTCAGGGCCATACGAGAGGTACTGCAAGTACCTGAGGAGATGAATGATGATGAAGGTATACCCAGATGGTACCATGGGTCGCAAAGATCACGTTTAGCGATGCCAGCTATGAGTGAGTTTTCTAAGAAAGTAGAAAAGGAACGCGTTTGTCCAGATAAGCGTTTTCAGGGACAAGGTTGTTTGAAGCCTTGTATCCTTGTCCAGCAGACCTATTTGCTAGCTGGATTCCGTCCCCTGAGGTGGATATTTCTTTATCTAAGCTTAACAAAGCTACTATGCTTCCCGTCAAAGGGAAACTACTTTGCAGGATGCGCTGGACAAAAAGTCAGAGATGGCGGCCAAGGCCGGCTATGAAGCTGCTGGTCAGGCCTTTAGAGTGGCTTTATCTTCCTATTGTGCTTCTAGAGCTTCCATGGGTTGGACAGCTCGCCTGCGGATATCCCTGCAAGATGGGTCGTCTTTACAGGCAATAGATGAGATCATTAAGTTAATAGAAGAATCAGACCAATATGTCTGTGACGCTCTTTTGGATATGGCTTCCCTAATATCCAGAGCTCAGGCTTCTACAATCACTGTTAGAAGAGCGTTGTGGCTTAAACAGTGGACTGGAGATGCGGTCTCCAAGCAAGGTTTGCTATCTTTGCCTTACAAAGGTGGTCAGCTTTTCGGCTCTGACCTCACGGAATTGATTGCTAAGGCTAAGGCTAAGGAGTCAGCGTTGCCTCAGCGTAGGGCAGCTACGGCTGCTTTTGGCAGGACCGGTTCCTACGGTAACCGGCGGTTTTTTCGTGGCAGGGGGCGAGCCGGTCACTCCTCTTGGGGATCAGGTCGTCCCACCTTTTCAGGGAAAAAGTCTTCCCAAAAGTCTAACGCTTCTTGGAAACAATACCCGCGCAATGACAAGCGGGAATCTGACAAAAAGCCCGCCAAAACGGACTGACGCCAGAAGTTCACTCGAGGATTCTCGAGTGGGGGGGCGCCTGCTCCTGTTTCAAGCGGTTTGGGTCTCCCGCGTCTCAGACTCCTGGGTGACACGAATAATGTCGGCAGGCTATTTCATAGAGTTTCTCTCTCGCCCTCCAGAAAGATTCTGTCAGTCTCGCGTTCCGTCAGATCCCGACTTATTGACCGCTCTGCGGCAGGAAGTCGATTCCTTACTACAGAAGGGTGTAGTAGTGTCAGTTCCTCCGGAAGACCGGGGAAGGGATTTTTATTCCAATCTCTTTGTGGTCCCCAAAAAGGAGGGAAAGTTTCGTCCCATTCTGGATCTCAAGAGGTTAAATCGGCATGTTTACACCCAAAAGTTCCGCATGGAGTCGCTTCGCTCAGTGGTGACTGCCCTGTCACAGAACGATTTTCTGGTGTCCATAGATATTCGCGACGCCTATTTACACGTTCCCATCGGAAGATCTCATCAGCGCTTTCTGCGCTTTGCCATAGGTCAGGACCATTACCAGTTTGTGGCCCTCCCTTTCGGGTTGGCTTCGGCACCCCGAGTTTTTACAAAGGTGCTGGCACCTCTTATGGCAATACTTCGGAGACAAGGGATCATGATACTTCCTTATCTGGACGATCTTCTGATTGTGGCATCCTCAAAGGAGGAGGCAGTGACGGCTCGCGATTTATCCCTTCAGCTCCTGGAGGATTTCGGGTGGCTGATCAACTGGGAAAAGTCATCCCTGGAGCCTTCTCAGTCAATCCTGTTTTTGGGCATGATTTTCGACACAGCGAAACTGGTAGTTTTTCTGCCAAAGGACAAGCAAGCCAATATCCATTGTCTGGCACAGACTGTGCAGTCCTCAACGACAGTATCCCTTCGAAGCTGTATGCGCCTTCTGGGGTTAATGGTCGCTTCGATGGAAGCTCTTCCGTTTGCTCAGTTCCATTGCAGAACGTTTCAAAGCTTCATTTTGAAGAGATGGAATCGTGCACAGGAAACACTGGATTGCAGGGTTTTAATCTCCCACAAAGTGCGAGAGTCTCTGGACTGGTGGTTACGTCCGGAACGTTTTTTCCTGGGAAAATCTTTTCTTCCCCTGTCATGGTCGGTCTTGACCACCGATGCCAGCCTGACGGGCTGGGGGGGAGTTTGGAACAATCTCTGGATTCAGGGAGTTTGGTCACCGGAAGAATCGGTGTTACCGATCAACATCCTGGAATTGAGAGCAATTTTTCTTTGCCTCCTACATTGGACGGTCCCTTTGAGCGGGCTACCTGTTTGTGTCCAGACGGACAACGCGACGGCGGTTGCGTATATCAACCATCAAGGCGGGATGAGGAGCTCCAGACTCATGTCGGAGGTATCTCGGATTCTGATATGGGCAGAGGCTCATGTGCCGGCCATTTCTGCAATTGTCACGCGGTCTTATGATATGTGTACGATGTCAGTAAACTATTCTTAAAAGAACAACACTCTATACAACATATAGATTAGCAACATCAGCATGTAAATATAGAATAGATTTACCTGACACGATATCCGTTGAACTCAGGGTTAATCTTGAGGACTTGATACACTGTCACAGGAAAGAGGAGGACCGGGGGTCTAACCTAACCCTAAACTGGGGTCCTAACTAATCCCTCACCTTGGAGGTACTGATAATGGTTCAGAGGTCCAAGTCTCCAGCCTAACCCTGTCTCCTATCAGTCCCTGAACCCTGTAATCAGTCCTAAGAAGGATTCTGATTACCACCAAAGGGATATGGACTGATCTCTGCTAAATACACGGATTAGACATATAAGACAGACTGGAGAAAACACAGACTTGCATACACACTCAAACACAGAAGGAACATAAATGATCTGGGATATTAAACTCTAAGCAAGGTGAGCTTAAAACAACTAAGGAGCTCTTTAACTTAAGTCTATACAGATACAATCCTATCTGTGGTCTGCATGAAGAATTTCACTGGCAACTCCCAACACAGACAACCAGAGATTTAAAGGAAACCAATCAACAAATAATTAATTGCAGCCGGGAGAAAACTGCACCCAGTCCCAGAACTGAGCACAGACAGAATTAACTCCCTAACTGCCAAACACAAAGAAACAGCAACTCAGCTGTGAGAAGTCAGAATGTGCAACCGCGACGATCTTCGTGGCGATGCACACATGACAGCAATTCACATACCAGGAGTTCAGAATATCCAGGCAGACTTTCTCAGCCGAGAGAGGATGGATTCAGGAGAATGGAGTCTTCATCCGGAAATCTTTGCACTTCTGTGCTCCCGATGGGGGACTCCTCAAGTAGACTTGATGGCCTCCAGGATCAATGCCAAGTTACCAACTTTCATGTCCAGATACAGGGATCCGACCGCGGTGGAAGTGGATGCGCTGGTGGTTCCGTGGAGCCAATACCAGCTGGTTTATGTGTTCCCACCGATATCCTTGCTGCCGCTTGTTTTACGTCGGATCAGGCTGGAGAGGGTTCCGGCTATTCTGATAGCCCCAGATTGGCCGAGAAGGACGTGGTTTTCCACGCTGATGTCGCTTCTGGCGGCGCCTCCTTTTCCTCTGCCTCTTCGACCGGACTTGCTCACTCAGGGTCCCGTGTGTCATCCGGCCTGAGGTCTCTGCGTTTGACGGCTTGGCTCTTGAGACCGAGATTTTAACCCGTCAAGGGTTTTCAGAAAAGGTCATTGCCACTATGAGAGCGTCAAGAAGTCCGGCTACGACTAGGATTTACTACAGGATTTGGGAATCCTTCTTTTCATGGTGTTTGGGTTCTTCCAGGAATCCAAAGAAATTTTCATTACCCAACTTGTTGGCTTTTTTGCAGCACGGGCTGGATAAGGGTTTGGCAATCAGTACCCTGAAGGGTCAGGTGTCTGCCCTGTCGGTGCTTTTTCGTAAAGCTATTGCCTCACGTAGGGACGTAGGTGCCTTTTTTCGCGAGCAGCCCGTCAGTTTCCTCCAAGGAAAACTCCTGTGTCGCCTTGGCGGCTTAATCTGGTTTTGAAAGCTCTTCAAAGTGCTCCTTTCGAGCCTATGGATACTATTAATCTTTCTTGGCTTTCTTGGAAGGTTGCTTTCCTAGTGGCGGTCACTTCCTTGAGACGGGTTTCCGAGTTGGCGGCTCTTTCATGTTCGCCACCTTTCTTGGAATTTTCCCGGATCGCGTTGTTCTTCGCACGCGACATGATTTTCTCCCTAAAGTGGTATCTCAATTCCATGTCAATCAAGATATTGTGTTGCCTTCGCTTTGTTCAGAACCAAAGAATGCGAAGGAGCGGGCCTTGCACTCATTGGATTTAGTGCGGGCATTGAAGTTCTACTTGTCAGTTACGCAGAGTTTCCGGAAGTCGGATTCTCTTTTTGTGATTCCAGCAGGTCGTCGTCGTGGTCAGCGGGCTTCTAAAGATACTATAGCTCGTTGGATCCGGTCAGCTATTTTGGAAGCTTACCGTGTTATGGACGAACCTTGCCCGATTAATATTCGGGCTCATTCCACGAGAGCTGTGGGCTCTTCGTGAGCCCTTCATCAAGGAGCTTCGGCAGCCCAGCTCTGTCGAGCAGTGACTTGGCGTTCTGTTCACACCTTTACAAAGTTTTATAAGGTGGACGTCAGTGCCTCCGCTGATGCGGCCTTAGGACGCAGAGTCCTTCAGGCGGCTGTATTTTGAAAACTTCTAGTTAAGTTTATGTTGCGCCTGTTGCGCATGTATCAAGGTGTTGGCTTCTGCCTGTTTAAGGTTTTTTCCCACCCTTGTTTTTTGTACTGCTTTGGAACATCCCAGAAGTAATGAAGTGTCCCCCTTGCTTCCATCTGCAGCTGAAATAGGAATTTTGGTAAGAACTTACCTGTAAAATTCTTTTCAGCAAAGGAAGCAAGGGGGACACTTCTCCCTCCCATAAGGCAGAAGGTGTGTTGTTTCAGATGCAGCGCGGCTCTCTCTGATAAGCGAGTTTCTGAGCTGAGGTCAGCGCTCTACGGCTCTTTCCGGCATCGCCAGCTCATCGCAGTGGTCAGGTTTTGTGAGTGGTACCTGAGCTGTGTGGTATTCATGTTATGTGCATAACCTTGTTCTTTTGAATCCTTTCAGTTTGGTTATGGCGCTCCGCTGGTGATTTCTTTCTCCTTAGCTTGTGTACAAAACTGGAGTGTACGGCAGAGGAGCCAGAGCCGGAGGGGCCGACAACACCCATTTTTAGAACCTGAGGTTAGTCCTACTATCTGGCTCCGCCCTACCCAGAAGTAATGAAGTGTCCCCCTTGCTTCCTTTGCTGAAAAGAATTTTACAGGTAAGTTCTTACCAAAATTCGTATTTTCTGTCCTTTTCGTCCCGTCTTTGTTTTCTTTTTTGTGGTCCTGGTGCTTGGGGACCTGGTGCTGGCAATCCTGCTGCTTGAGGCCCTGCTGCTTGGGGACCTGTTGTGACTTGGGGACCTCCTGGTGAGTGGAGACATGCTGTGGCTTGGGGACCTCCTGTGGCTTGGGGACCTGCTGTGGCTTGGGGACCTCATGGTGCTTGGAGACCTGGTGTGGCTTGGGGACCTCCGTGGGCTGCTGGACCTCCTGCCAGGGTCCGAGGCCCTAAATATGGAATGAGGGTCCCCCAGCTGCTGCTCGGTGGTGGCGGTCCAAGCAGGGGTGGAGGGCCAAGCAGGGGTGGAGGAAGTCCAAACAGGAGCAGCGCTTGGCATCGTGGTGGCGGGGGAGTGTCCAGCTGCACTGTGACTGTGTGTGTGGTGTAGTGTGGTCCAGCATGGCTTGGAATGCTGGAGGCCGTGCAGTGGTATGCAGCAGAAGTCGGTAGTGCGGTGAAGCGAGTCAGTGGTGGAACGGCTGGGAAAGGCACCACTGGCTGCTGCTGCACATACCGACTCTGCTGCATAGCCTGCGTGTAAGCATTGTTGCAGGCATGCATCACAGTCAGCTGGAGATCAGGAGTAAGGTATTCCGCCATGCCCCGTTCAATTTGTTGGAAAAAATGGTGCGCTGGTCTTTTGAGCTCGACTTCAAGACAGTCAAGGCGACGCTCGACAGAACGGATGCTTTGGGCCACTAGTGCCAAACCACTATCTACTCTGTCGCCCAACGACTTCTGGCTATCTTGAAAAACCGAGCTCAAATGCAAAAACTCGGGCATGAGATTCCTGTCAGAGGCCTTCTGCCGCGGGCGGGAAGTACCCGCATAACCTGTGGCAGAGACCTGTGACAGGGGAAGACCTGATGGACCAGCTTCCTGATCCACAGCTGACTGTGATACCGGCCTGCAAGGTGCTTCTTGGCTGGTGGATGGCTGGGACGGGTCCGAGGCAGCTCTCTTAGGAACGCTCAGAACCAGGTTGCAGGTGCTGCTCCAGGTGCTGTGAAAAAAAAAAAAAAAAAACATTACTATCATACAGTAAAGATATATCTTTGTACTGTGTTAGCCATAGATAAAAAATATTTATGGATTATAATATGTGATTCTTCAGATTTTGTATTAGTCTTGCCTATGAAGAGACCTGCGTATCTCGAAAGCTTGCAATTGTACCATCTTTCAGTTAGCTATTAAAAGTATCAACCACTGAGGACTCTTAACTCTAAATATTTTTCCAATTACTATCAGCATTTACAAAGGCCAGGTCCTGTGGAATAGAAAAACACAGATTCAACACAATACAACAACAAATACTTACGCTCTGGTGGCAAGGACCGGTCTTAAGAAAGCCAAAGCCCGATGATAGCGATACCTTCTTGTGGTCTTTGCCGCAGCACCACTGGCAACCCGGTTCTCCAGCCTCAGGTCCCTGTTGAAGCGGTCCTTCATTGAGCGCCAACGGTTCGGACCTTGTTCACTGTGAAAAAAAAAAAAATTTAGAAACTGCACTGTAGGCCGTGATCACACAACTGTGTGGGATGCTGTAAACTCATAGGAGTTACTAGCATCCCACACAGTTGTGTGATCCCGGCCAAGGTGACTGCAGCATCACACAGCTAAATACTTACTAAAATCCTTGCGGACCCGGGGAGAGGCGTTGTCCCAGCCATCCATCAGCCCTGTGGCCACCTCATTCCAGAGCCGCCGGATCACCACGTTGTCACAGTGCATTGGATGACGGCTGTCCCACAACGGGACTCGCTCCTGGACCAACCCTATTAGGACGTCATTGTCCAGGGCGAGTTCCTCATCCCGTTGTGGAGCCTAGAAAAGAAATCAAAACATTAATCTTGTCAACATTTGTAGATGAAAAAGATGGAAAACAAGACAGAATAGAAGACAGATTGAGAATAAGCAAGACTGAATAGGAGAAACGGGCAAGAAAAAAGTCATGGGCAAAACAAAAAAAAAAAAAATCAGTCAGTCTATACTTACAGGCCGCCTCCCCGCCTGCACTCGGACTGGCTGCTCCCGCTCTTCCTCCGCTACTGTGGACGATGTGGACTAAAGAAGAAAAAAAAATTGACACGTGTCCATGCAACAGCAAATACCAATCAGTATGGAAGGAAGGTACTCACTTCACCCGCTGCTTGGGCCAGTTCACCAGGGGCCGGCTGGTACTCATCCCCAGAAGACATGCTGCAATAAAAACATAGACATTAGTACATAAGAAATTGAAGAAAAAAGGAAAGAAACACATTAGGTTTTATACTTACATTATCCAAGTTTCCAGGCAGTCCAATACAATTTCTGATGCTGTCTTGCTGCTGTCTTGCTCTGTGTCTGTCTGGCTCTGTCTTCATCTGTTTCAGGCTGTAGAGTAGTGGACTGAAGTGCCAACACCTTATCTTATATAAACTACCCCCATACAATGTTTCTTTATTGTGGGTGGTTTTACCAGTGTCTAGACAGGTGTTATCTCTAACAACGCATGCGTTGGAGAACGCTGACCTGCACCTGACCTAGCGCACGTCTGCGATCACATAGACTGTAATGTGTTGTCTGGGCACTTTCCGTGCGCGATGCGAGCGCATGCGCCTTTTTAATGAGTTTGGGCGGACCCAAAAATGCAACATGTTGCGTTCGGCGCGCCAAGTCGCTCACGACAAAATAACACAAGCGCACAAAAATGCTGAAGATCGCATGCTAACGCTAAACCATGCGCCCCTACTGTTAAAGATAGGGGCGCATGCGATGGGATCAGCACCATGCGCTGCGCTAAAAAACGCCAATGTGAAACCAGCCTTACTTCAAAAAGGTAGGCAGTGTTTACAAAAGGTCTAAAATATATTACAATATGAGACAAAGTATGTACAAGACAATTACAAAATAATAGGGGTTAACTGTAGAAGACGCACTTACATTTGCTAAAGTCCTTGCAGGCACACCATACGGTTGGGGGAAGGGCGACACGTCACAATGCATCACAGAGTTTCACTGCATCAGGATTCCAGGGCAAGACGCTTGCCAACTGCGCTCCCACAATCTTGTACCTCCTGGTGGTGACATCAATAAAGGGCTGAGTTATGGAAGCCCTCTTCTTTCTGCCTGAATGAACATTTTGCTACAAAACTTCTGAATTACATAACTAAGCGAGGGAACCTCACATGGTGACGCATAGCGTATCATCTTACTCAGCATGACGTTGGCGTTCATTTAAGCCAAAAGTACTTGGATGGATCGGCTAATTAGGAATCCATTCCTTGGATTCTGCTGTTGCCAGACCTTAGAAAAAGGCGCTGGAGTGTAGCTTAAACATTGCAGGCCCTGAATGTGTAATTTTAATACTCATAACATAAACTTGTGTTGAGTTGTGCCCTAATGGTTAGATTCTAAATCAAGGCTATCTGAGACACAGCACATGGTCTGAGACAAAGAACTGCTCTTGGCTAATTAGCATATTCCTGAGGGAGGGGTAGGAGGGGTTTAGTATTACATGCAGGAATGAAGTAAGCTAGTGAGCGCAGTTTGCAGCTGGGGAAAAAGGAAGGGGGTCAGACCCTCACAGTTAGTATAACAGAGCTCACTGTGTGTGGTGTTACGGATCTGCAGCTAAGGAATAGGACAGGAGGGGAAGAAGCTGACCCTGCACTGGGACTAGACTCGATCCCTATGATGGGGCGGGTGACCTATTTCTTGAGAATAGACTCACTGATGTTTCCTAGTCTAGACTCTAGCGAAGACCTGAAGGAGGGGGAAGGGGATCCCTGAAAGATCTAGGGACTGGGAACAAAACACTGGTAACCTCCTAGCAAGGAAATAGAGGTACCGTGTTTCCCCAAAAATAGGGCGCCCCCGAAAGTAAGGCATGCTAGTGGGAGCACTGTGCCTGCTAATATAAGGCACCCCCCCCCGAAAATAAGGCATACCTTCAGGGCCGGCGTAAGCACCCGGCGTACCCGGGCAAGTGCCGGGGCCCTGAGCAGGTGGCAGGGCCCACTCTCCGTCGGGCACCCCGGCGCCCATTAGCGGATGAGAGCGGTGCCGGTGTCCCACCCCTCCCACCTGCTAGCTCAGGGCCCCGGCAGCCAGAGCCGGCACAATACTTACCTCTCCCCGTGCCTCCGCAGCTCCAGGCTCCAGGTGGCGCCTGCAGGGCGCCCGCACTTCCTCTCACAGCAGCGCCGCTGGATGACGTCATCATTCAGCGTCCGGCTGTGGCAGAGAGTAAGCGCGGGCACCGGTGATGCTGCGGGACTGCCTGCGGTGTGGAAGCCGGACAGGTGAGATGTGATGTGTGTGTGTCTGCCTGCGTGTGTGTATTTAGTGCGGTGCTTTGTGTGTATGTGAGAGAGTGCTGCGGTGCTGTCTGTGTGTGGTGCTGTATGTGTGATGGTGGTGGGGGGAGGCAGTGATGGTGGTGAGGAGGCAATGATGATGATGGGGAGACAATGATGATGGGGAGGCAATGATGATGGGAGGCAATGATGATGATGGGGAGGCAATGATAATGATGATGGGGAGGCAATGATGATGGGGAGGCAATGATGATAATGGGGAGGTAATGATGATGATAATGGGGAAGCAATGATGATGATAATGGGAAGTCTTTCCACAGCGCCCTTTCCTGAGCCGTAACAGTGCAGAACGCAGCACAGTGCAGAGAGCTCCATATTTTGTATGGAGCATTATATGGGGACCAGTATCCTGTATGGAGCATTATTTGGGGTCCAATATTCTTTATGGAGCATTATATTTGGCCCATAATACTATATGGAGGACTATGTGGTGCCCATAATATTGTATGGAGGACTGTACTGTCCAGTCTGTTCTGTGCGCTGTGAGGATTTGGCGGTTTCTGAGCTATTGTAGAATTTACAATAGATATCACTCATGTAATGGAAGTGAAGTGTTTAGCATTGTACTATACCCATATTTCTCTGCCGTATCTGTGCATCATGAATCATGGTCTGTGTTAAAGGGGCCCACTGAGACTCTTTCGCCCGGGGCCCATAAAAACCTGGAGCCGGCCCTGTATGGGAATATTTGGGGCTGCAAAATGATGATGGGGCTGCTACGGTAAAGGAACTGCTGTGGGTGATTGTTACGGTAGCGGTACATTGTCCAGAAAGTGTGTGGTAGCCATTTTAGAGCCCTTATGTTTTGTGGCCCTGTGTGGGAGTCAGGCAATTACAGTACCTTACCGTATTGTGTTACTTTGATTTGTTGTCTACTTTTTTGCTGAACGGTCTACCGTAAAGTACCGTACTGTAAAAGTTGTCAATTCTTTTTCTTGAGAAAATAAGACATGGTGCAACTTTCGTAGCAAAAATTAATATAAGACGGTGTCTTATTTTTGGGGAAACAGGGTAGCTGCAGAAACAAAAGGAAAAAACAAAAAAGACTAAGCAAGCAGAACTAGAGTTCACAGAACTGCACAAAGTATAACACAAAGCTATCAAAGCTCCTAGCCAGAACTCAAGCGGATTAACACCAACGTACAGCAAGGACTGGGAGGCAGGTGCAGGGTAATAAAGGGTGATACGATCACCTGACCAACGACAAGCCCAGCACCAGGGAAAAAGACCAGCAGCCAGAAACCACAACAAGATGGTGGATGGTCAAACTAAATAGATTCTAACAGTACCTCCCCTTTTAAGAGGATCTTCCGGATCCTCTTGGCCGAGCCTTATTCGGAAATCTCCTGTGAAAAGTCTTAATCAGCCTTGAGGCCGAGACATCCTCAGCTTTCA
This sequence comes from Oophaga sylvatica, assembly GCA_033576555.1. Lineage (NCBI taxonomy): Eukaryota > Metazoa > Chordata > Amphibia > Anura > Dendrobatidae > Oophaga > Oophaga sylvatica. The sequence continues at coordinate 62,349 of JARQOD010003672.1, forward strand.
CCCAGGAATTATCCTCGGACCGAAACCCTTCCAGGACAT